>PVJD01009073.1:0-66374 GCA_004026545.1 Mormoops blainvillei
GTTGGAAAGGATTGGCCTCTACGGACCCCTCTGACCTTCTTCTGTTCCCTGTGTTTCTTACATTCGCATGAATAATGAGTGAATTTGAGACCACTATTCACCGGGGCATAGATCTTTCTGCTTTTTATGTTCTTCATTTGCTATGGCCATATGGTAGAGTAATTCTCCAAACATTTAGCCCTGGTATATTAACTGGCCGTGCCGGGTGGGAAGGGAATGTTAGGCTTCTAAAACTGCCGATAAAAGATTCTTGCACTTGGCTTTTAAACACAACACGCTCTTCCCAGATTGACAGAAGCAAATGGGATTATCTTGGTGCTGTCTCCTTTAAGAGCAAAGCTGGTATCATCACTGAAGCCAGGTGCAGGAATTTGTAGATGCGCACGCTAGGGAACATGGACCACGCTCCTGACTGATGTGGGGTGTCGGTTGTTCTCTGTGATGTCTCATCCAGTAAAGGGTAGAACAGCCTAGATGTTCCTTCTGAGTGAGCTGGGTGGGGCCCACAAGCTCGACTGAACAGCCACAGAGCAAAGAAGTCAGTTTCCCAGATGCCAGACTGTCAGTGGGAGCCAGCCCTACAACTCCGTCAGAATCAGATAAGCTAGGAATAACCAGCCTGTCCCCACGCTGTGACAAACTACTTCACTCCACGTGCAGAAACGGTCACTGCTACCATCCCAAAGCTTCTTCCGGTAGATTAGATTAATTGGTACTTCCAGTCCCATTAATGTCTCAAAATGGCAGGGCACTGATCTTTTTTTTGGTCCTTAGAAATTTTTTGAAAAAATGAGGATCATATATTGGCATCCTGATCAGTTACCCCCTGTGATAATTTTGCCCTGCCAGTTTTCATGCCATCATGCAAACAGATTCAGCCATTGGAGGCGGATATATTTTCCATTGTTCAGGAAGTTGGTTTTGCCTCTGTGTAATCCAAATGCGTTTAATTACTAAGGTTTCTTTGGCGCATGACATTGGCTGAATGTTGAGGCAGAACATTCTAGCTAGAGTTAGGTCCTATCCTCTTAAAACTTAGTGTCTCAGTATTTTTATGCTATTTTATGAAGGGATTGACCTTGCCAAGGTTGGAATTTGCTTGCTTTGTATAAACTAACCCTTCCAGAAGGTTTTCATAATTTACTGAATGTTGTCGCTGGAAACACGCAGAGCCACGTGCTGACAGTCCAGACTGGCTACTTACGCTTTAAAAGAACAAAGATCAGAATGGTTGGTCGGCTTGTCCAAAGTCATACACTAACGCTACCTTTGAGATGATAAGAGAAACCAGGTTTTCAGTGCTGCCAGATGCCGACCTCATCGGGTCTAGCGGTGAGAAGCGGGACGGGACGGACTGGATCGCGCGGAGACGCCAGCAGGAGAGCTGGCTGCGCTTTGGACACGGAAGGCAGCAGCGCAGCTGAGTAGCGAGGCCCCTCCAGGCTTTATACGGAAGGACAGCCAAGAATTGTTTTGCACGGACACCAGAAAGCCCACGTCTGAGAGCAAACCTCGTTGGGAGTTGAACTCATCAAGGACAGGAGATTGGGATCTGTCACCGGTCAGTTCATGTTTCACTCACTGCTGTTCTTGCTGACTTGGCTCCTTTGTCATGGACTCAGTCCGCCTTGTGGTGATTTGGATCCAGGGCATTCTGAGAGCATCTCGAAGTCTCGAGTCAGTCCTACTACAGTCGATGTCCCATGTGCTTCTGAAGACGGAACATACTTGTATGCCCTGAAGACAGAACATAGTGTGGCTCACAAAGGCCAGTACAGTGTGGCCATGCAGGGAAAGGTAGCTGCCACATCCTGAAGATTTTGATTGTCATTGGGTTGAGCAGATTTTTTTTGCTCCTAACATCTTGGCAGAGCCAAGCACAGGAGGACGGGAAGCATGGTTCTCTTGTTCTTTCCAATTTACTGGGGCATCGTTTCTTTGGAAGCTCCTTTGCTTTGGCCAAGGAGCACGTGGATGGACTGAGAGATCATCTTGCATTCTTAAGTTTGAACACTTAGGTGCTGTGTTTGATACTGTATTTGTTGGGTCTCTCTAAGTCTTTCCTTTCCTCTTATGTTTCTCCCACCCTCCCTCAATGAAGTGTAGGGTTCAGTTTAGGGACGTAAATATGTTTCTCTAAACAGGTAAATTTCTCTTTTCCATTTAATTCCACCCGCTCATGGTGGGGACCAAATGGAGGTTTTCCTATGTATTCATTTGGGGTGACTTCACAGATGATAATGGCCCTGGTGCAACCAAGCAGGAAGGGGGTGGAAAGATACCTCTGGCTTCTGTGGATAACAAGTCAAACCAAGGAGATATTATTTTATACTTATGTTTATCTATTTTATCCTTCAGGAAACACAAGGTGTTTTGAAGAGAGGCAGACTAGTTTATGTACTTATGGAATATCTGGGCCCCAACTCTCCATGCCCCATTTCCCCGCCAGGGTAACATGTTAAAGGTGGCCACCACCTGCACGAGTGGAGGGGAGGGGGTGTCTGAGGTGCAGGACAGGAACCCGCAATTATGACTCTTGGAGCTCATGCGGGACAGGTTGTACAACTGTCTTCCCTTTTGTCCTGAGCAAAGTGCAGACCCCTCTGCTCGTTGACGGAAACAGACCTTCTCTGAGGAGAGAAGGGGAAGGTCCCCAGGGTGTGCCAAGCTTTGGGAATGTGAACAGATGGCTCCGGGAAGGCCCATACTTACATCTCTCCTGCGTAACCCGTTCTCGCCAGCTTCCGAGTCTTGCTCACCACTAACTCGCCCCTTAACCCAGAGGGCTCGGAAAGTCCAGAGCATGCGGAAATATGAAAGTATTCACATTGCTTTCTGTCACTCGGGAGCTCAGCTAAGGCGTCAGCAAGCCCCTTGAAAGAAGCAAGCAGAAATTCAGCAGCCAGGGTGGGGAGCAAGACTCGTGGTGCCGTCGGTGACGGTGGCCCTAGACCTGGGGATATTGATGAAGTCGGAGGCCTGTTGGGAAACACTGCCCCAGACCTGACAGGTAAGGAGAAAGCAGAAACACTGGTAACGGCTTCCAGTGACGGTAGAGGTAGCATGGCGTAGTTCGGAGAAAGGTTATGGGTTTAACAATTTTATGAGAGAAGGGAAAGGAAAACTGGATTTATTGTAACAACTACACGTGGGGCCCTGCGTCCTGCCCATGTTCTCTGGTTTGATCTTGCGCCCACCATCCCGTTCTGCTGATGGGAAAACTGAGACCTGTGCTGATTGACAACCTTCAAAAAACTACTGAAACCCAGCCTGCCTGAACCCAAACTCCCCGGTCGTTAGGCTCACCCACGCTGGGCCTGAGCAAGTGCCTCTCATGTCCTCCCTGTGTGACTGGGTACAGGTCACTCAGCCTCTTTGAGAATGGGTTTCCTCATCTGTAAAACAGAAATAAATAAAAAGCGTAGATTGTTTTTTGTCAGGCTGCTTACAAATTAGGCAGTGTACTTGCAAGGGCTTACGTCATGTGCTACACAAATTCTAGCTGTTTTCATTATAACGAAATCGAGTAAAATATTGTTATGATTTCAGCACTTTGCAAGTTAAATTGTTTCGAATTTTTCACCATTTTATTTAATGCTCACGTGAGCATCTTGGTTCATATTACTTTTTCCCCCTTCCTATTTATTTTCTTATATGTGGGCGAACTGAGATCCAGAGAGAGTGAGTGATTGGATAAGGCCCCACGGTGGGTCGGTTGCCCCCCCATTATTCACAGCTGCACCCTAACAACCAGAAGGTCAAACATTGTTCGGTGTAGCGGGGCCTGGAGGCGGGTTCCTCAGAATCCCATCTGTGCGCCAGCGGCTTCCCTTAGCCATTGTTCTGCAAATCTAGTGTCCAGATTGATGAACAAGACCCATTATATTTCAGTGCTGGGGTGGATGGGTGTCAGCTAGAATTGCACTGGAGTAAAGGAGGAAGAGAATCCCCGGGCGGGATCCCTCCGAACCAAAGAAATGGAGATGCTGACCATTGCCTTGCTGTCTTGATGACCTTGGCTGTAGAGGAAAAATTAATTCTTAAGTGATGCTGTTGAAAGGACCAGCGGGCCCCACGGGAGGTGGGTGGGACGTGGAAGGAAGTGATTTCCATAAAATTAAAAAAGAGAGACCATTTCATTCTGTGGTGGGTTTTCTATTGAACCTACTACATAATTTGTTTCAGCCCACTCTTCCGGCACCCAGTTGACTCTTCCTCCCTGTCTCTAGAGGCTGGAAAAGATTGCAGTTTCCAAAAATCACATGTACTCTCTTCAGAATCAGCCCAAGAACGTAGGGAGGAAGGAAAATCTGCGGTATTTCTCACACTGGCCCCCAAAGACGGCAAAGCCCAACATTTTCTAAGTGCTTGGCTCCTTTCCATCTGTGGGCTGAAGTTCGAAGCCTGGGGCATAGCCCTGCAAGTGTGTCTTGTTGAGAGTGATAGATTTTGCAGGAGAGGATGGCGACGGGCAGTGCAGGGTACCTGATGGCATCCTGGGCCCCTTCTGTGTGTGAGAGCCCGTGAGACAAAGGCCAGGCCCCGTCCGTGTGTGTGTGTTTGTGTTGCGGGGAGTAAGTGTATGTGCTCTAGGTGTTTCCTTCTAACTCTCTACTTAATTATAATTATACACATAATTGTCATATATTATTACTTAAGCTCCACATTCCAGCTGATGTAAAAAACAACATGCAGGTCTATTCCCGAGTCTGTCAAACTGTGTTTGCATGCGGTTGGAAATATAATAGGGTTGAGTTTTTGCCTTGACCCTGGAGACTCTTGGTGGTCGGGGTCCTGCCTGTGTCTCTCGTGTCACCTCCCATCAGGTCTCTTCTTCCCCTCCTCACATCCCTTTGGCCTCCCTGCCGCTCCTCACACCCCCTGCTCTCCCCACATTCGGGCTTTGGAATTCTCTTCTCCACACCTGTTTCTTGCTGATTAAGAAGGTCATTGCTCCTTATAGACCATATAATGGTTATAATGGTCCTCTTTAGAGACCCTTCCCTGACCGCCTTTTCCACCTGACTCGAGCTCTCCCAGCTTCCCTCTACCCCATTACTCTGCTTTTTTTCTTTCTAGCACAGATCATCACGTCCCCTTATTTTATGCCTCCCTTCACGTGGTTATTGTCTGTCTCTTCCTCCAGACTACAAGTTCTGTGAGAGCTGGACCGCTGTCTGTTTTACTTGCTGCTATACCTACTGCGTCTACAACAGTGCCTGGCACACAGTAGGTGCACAACAAATGTATGTTGAATAAAGGAATAAGCGAGGGGGAAAAGAAAGAGAAAGATAAGGAAAGGTTGAAGGAGAAACATGTCAGAGCTATTTTCGGTGACATTGTTTAATGACCACTTTATCACCTTGATGAAAATGTTTCTTGTTGGTCTAACTGGCTGATTCCTTTCCTCTTGATCCCTAAGACAGTTCAATTAATTGCATCCCCTGCTTTTGTTTGCCCCGCCAGACTGAACCAACTCAGGTTGAAGATTGTTTCATTTTCCCGAGGAGCACTAGCCCGCTTTATTTAGAAACGTTGGTCTGTTTATTCATTAACGTTGGTTTGTTTATTTATTTTACAGTTTTACTTTTTATTAGATTTTATGTTTTTAAGTAAACTCCTTAATCTACTGTGCATCTGTTTGTGTTGGCATCCAAAGGCAACATATGTGTGGGTTTGGACATACAAGTTTGGGAGACGTTGCTAAGGAGAGCTGAGCTGTTTCGCACAGTTGGCCGGGTGCAGGCAATCAGACGAGAAGGGCAAGGTGTGCTGGGGAGAGGGCTGAGGGCAACAGGACCCTTGCTCCAAGCGCTTTCCCCTTGACCCCCAAATCTTCAGCAGGGCCTGTTGTGTCCATGGGAGTTTGTGTGCAAATGGAGAAAGAGGCTGAGGGTCTGTGTCTGTTTCAGTGTTGTGTGGAAGAGGGGGCTGGTGTGCCTGGGGAAGGGGGACTAGGTGACCATAAATCCCGGGGAATCTGCACAAACCCGACGGGTGCGTTGGGACTGCCACAGGGCATGGAATGCGAGCCTCGGACCGTGTAATCTGCGGATCACGTGCGTTACGTGTGTACAAGTGGGCCAACACAAAACCATCCAAGGAGACCACTAAAGCTTGTGCTCTCACTCCAGTCGCTCCAAGCACCATCTTGAGAACTGTGGGGCGGGTCAGGAGGTTGTTGCTGAGGCCCCGTCAGGCACAGGAGGTACCTATTCGTAGATTCCGGCCCGGGGTGATAGAATAGGACCTGAAAGAGGCTTCGGTTGGGTCTGACTTGCTCTCCGCTCTTCTGTTACTCTCACCCTGGGGAGTGTGGCCGTCTTCACGCCCTGCCTGGGAAATCCAGACCCATGCTCTGGAATGACAGAGCAGGCTGGAGCCTTAACACCAGCTGCCGGGTCAGTTTCCTCTCTGTTTCCACCCTGAGCAGCTTTTCTTTGGACCAGGGCTGCTTTAAGTTTTTGTCCTGTCAGGTCACTGGATCTCATTATAGATTGAATTGCGGCCCCCTCCCCATTCATATGCTGAAGCCCCAACCCTCCGTGGGACTATATTTGGAGATAGGAATTTTATGGAGGTAATTGAGTTAAATGAGATCATAAGGGCGGGACCCTGATCGGGTAGAACTGGTGTCCTTGGACGAGCAAGACAAGACACCAGGGCTCTTTCCCTCTGCAGGCACTCCCACAAATGAAAGGCCATGCAAGGACAGAGAGAGAAAGCAGCCGTCTGCAAGGCGAGAAGAGAGTTTTCACCAGACACCAACTTGGCGGCACCTTCCTCTGGGACTTCTAGCCTCCAGAGCTGTGAAAAAGCAAATTTCTGTTGTTTGAGGCACCCCATGGATGGTGTGTAGTTACCGTGGCCAGGATAGACTAATACAGTCCTTCACTCGCAAAGTCCTCTCTTCCATTTATTTTACCCCAACAGAGAACATTTCCATGTTCGATTTCAGTCTGGGCCCTTGCCTTCCACCGTTCACTCTGTTGGGTTTCTGGTCTCTGTGTTGCCATCCAGATTTGTTACATGTTTGTCCACAGACTAGGAGCGTACTTGGACATGAAACCATTTTTAGAGTTTGCTTCTCACCTGTCCTTGTAAATATTTCGAGTGACGAGGAGCCTGGGTTCCAAGTGGGCGTTGTCATACCACATGACCGTGAGTAAAGGAACAAAAAGAAGGGGAGGGATCTCAGAGGGACTGAGTGCCCATCACGGTCCAACCCGATCTCCCCATTTTACAGATGAGGAAGCTGAGGCTCAGAGAAGTTAAGGTCACAGGGTTACCTGGTGGCAGCTTTAGGGCCAGAACTCAGATAGGCCTTCCTCCTTCCCTGTGTTTTGTCTGTTGTACCACATTGCCTCAGTTCACTCTGTCACAGATCATATAGCCTCTGTCATTCGTGCTGTGTGACCTTGAAAATGAGGAGGTTGGACGGGGTAGAGGCGATGGAAATGCTCTTCTAATTCTAAAGCTTGCACCCTTCGAGATGTCCTTCCCGTCCTTCTGTGGTGGGGCATTTCCTGGTGACCACAGGCCTTCTCCACAGTCGTCAGAGTGGAGCACAGGAAGCAAAACCACTCAGGGTGTTGGAGACAGAAAAGGATTTCAAATTTGTGGGAAGACCACAGGGCCGGGGATCAAGGGCGCAGCACGGGACTTTCTCAAGGTCGTGACCACGGCATCAGGAAGCTGCTGCCACACCATGTGGTCCCTGCTACTGTCAGAACAACTGCCTCCCAATACCCGTGAGACTTGATATCCAGCCCCGGGCTCCTGCATCTGCCAGCAACATGGCCTCTTAACAGTTCCATTTCTGTGACCTGGTTTGCCAGCGGGACATCTGCATGAACATAGCCTCCTTTATGCATCTCTAAAGCTCAGACAAAGGCACACATCTCAATGGAAAACCTAATTTGCATCCACCGTCTTGGCGGAGGCTGGGAAATGTAGATTTCAGCTCAGGAGCCTCTGCAGAACAAAGAACAAGCCGAATGGAGATGGAGCAAAGAGAACCGTGGTACCTGCCACGCTCCCTTGACCTGCCATTGTCATCTGCCTCTGTCCTCATCAGCAGCAGGCCGCCTGGGGCCCTGGATGACTATAGGGGCTCCTGCCGGGTTGCTGTCTGATTTCCTATCAAGTTATCTTAGCAAAGATGACTCCCCGCCCCAAAAAAGGGGTAATGTGTTCCCTGACAGGTAAATAGAAAATGCTGGTATTTGGAAAAGTGTGGTACCCACATTCTGTCACCAAAATAGCAGAAAGCGCCCTCGCAATGTGATCATAGATCCTCAATCATATTCATTCTATTAAAACTTCTGAAAACGCACGCTTCCCCTTTGAGGTGACTTCAGAGGTATAAAGAGCGCTGTGGGAGCCTTTTTAAAAATATATTTTATTGATTATGCTGTTACAATTGTCCCAGTTTTTCCCCCTTTGCCCTTCTCCAGCTGGTACCCCCATTCCCTCCAGCAATGCCCCCTTAGTTCATGACCGTGGGTCATGCACGTAAGTTCTTTGGCTTCTCCATTTCCTGTACTATTCTTAACCCCTCCCCCCATCTGTTTTGTACCTACCAATTATGCTTCTTAATCCCTGCACCTTTTCCCCCATTGTCACCCTTCCTCCTCCCAGCTGATAACCCTCCAAATGGTCTCCACCGCTGTGATTCAGACATCTATGAGTCTGTTTTTTTTTAGATTCAGTTGTTGATAGTTGTGAATTTATTGCCGTTTTAATGTTCATAGTTTGATCTTTTTTAAAATTAAGTTCCTCTAACAGTTCATGTAATGATGGCTTGGTGATGACTTTTACTTAGGAGTTGAGTCTGAAGGCAGGTTTCTTTCTCGGGTCACGAGCCCTGCCCCTCTGGTGTGGATGCGTGGGATGTGTTACAGTGGGCCACTGCTCTATTTCTAACAAAAAATGCTGATTCTGCAACTGAGTGTGGCCTGAAAGGACTTGTCCATGTGGAAGACACAAGCCTGCTTCTTAACCACGTTTCCCTCTGCACAGCCCTGTTTTCCAGGAGGCCCCAAGAACAGCATGTTAATTCAGACTTTTCAAAACCATGAAACCACCGCGTATCCCCATGTCCGTGAGGGGACTCTCATTGGCCTCCTCTGCGTTAACAGAGAAATGTTTGGTTTTAAACAAGACTTTATTTAAGGGGAAAAAGTGTATAGGATTACATTTGAAAATGTAATTACCGAAAAGATAAACCATATGTTGGAGTCTTTGTTTTACCTCCTTTTCACTGAGGCCAGCTTTGGAGAGTTCATTTGGAGGTGTATGGAAATTGCAGTTCTTATCCAAGCGGGATAAGCTGAACGTAGTTTACTTACCAGTCGTATGTGTTTACATTTTGATGTAGTTACTGCCAAAGTGTTTTAGAGTCCAGTGATACAGTCTTCCCAAAAAAGGGGCACAAAATACTGATTCAGAGATACTGAGGGGGACCATCCGCAACTGGCCCCCAGCTCGTCCCTCTGCCAGCTCACGAGGAGACTGGCTAGCGAGGCTGTGATGGGGAAACAGGGACCTGGGGCTCGAGGTGGAGGGCATGCTGGGAATGGGCAGGGCATCAGAACTGTGTTTTCGTGTTCCTTTAACTTTAAGTTGAGTGGGTTACATCCACGCCACAGTACAACTAGGAACGAAGCATAAATAAACTTACCAGGCTCTCACGGATGCTAAAAGCTGTTGTAGGTCCATCAGAATCTTTTATGGAGTCTAATTCTGACTTTCAGTGGGCTGAATGAATAATTCTCTCTTAAAGGAAAAAAAAAAAAAGAGGCCAGTCCTGATACCAAGTTCTGCCTGGTGAGAAGTTACCTGAGTTCATTTGGATATGCACAACTCTTGGGTTACATTTGGTAGGTAAAGGCAGTAATATAAAGCATTTGAGGTTAATAAGGGTTACTATTTTCCTGCATCCTTGCTACAAGTTTATAATGAAAACAAGTTTCTGATAAATTTCATCAGCGATGGAACCATTTTATAATAGACTTTTATGAGCAAGCGAGCACCATACAGCCTGTTGTGTAAGATTGATTCTCTCAGCTTTTAGTTGCTTTGACCAACGATTCGCAAAAGTTTTTAGCAGCAACCGGAAGTCCTTCTAGACCAATGGCTTGGGTTAGATATATTATACAATTTTTTTTTGGAAGACTTAACTCGACCAAATTTTACTAGATTTTTCTTTTTTTAGTAGAAAACGATGTGGTGTTTAGCGCATACTTTTGGATTATTTGATTCTGTGAGACCTCTGCCTTGCATTGTCTTAGAGCTACATTACAATTTAACAGCTCTAAGTTGGCCTGTGGAAAACTAATGGTAATGCTCAGAATTCTTGTCTATACACATGCAAGTAAATCATGTCTGATAGAGGTTCAGTGGACTTTCCTTCCTGCAGTGGAAGAAGCCAGTTTTGCACCTATTAGCGAAATTGTTTTTAGCATTACCTATGGGCTCGTATACAGTGGTTCCCTCCCTTATCAGCAGTTTCGCTTTCCATGGTTTCAGTTACCCATGGTCAACCACGGTCCGAAAATATTAAATGGAAAATTCCAGCAATAAACAATTCATACGTTTTAAGTTGCGCTCCCTTCGGAGTAACATGATGAAATCTCATGTTGTCTTGGTCTGCACCGTCCAGTAACAGTTGCAAAAGCAGTAAATATTCTGTTGCAAATCTTTGGGCAGTTGAAGCCAAAATCCTGTATTTTAAGATGGAAACCTGGACTGAGCACTCTAAGGGAAGCAATCAGACCAGCTTGGCTCCGTGAGAACTGGAGCCACATACAAGTTGGATTGGGGACAGTATTGAGACCATAGGAAAAGAAAGTGGGGTACAAATATCCCTCTTGACAGCTTGGCTGAGGGGCTCCCTAATACCCTAGAGAAGAGATTTGATTAATTTCCACCAGAACTACATTGTTCTTATATCTGCAAGTGATTTGTAATTTGCTGTACATGTTTATGCTTGAACTGTTAAAAGCTCATGTTATTTAGGTTATAGTTTTAGTTTATATAAATTTCAAAAAAGTAATAAAGTTAAGAAATAAAATCATACATTAAAATAAATCTCCTTAGGTGACATTAAGAGAAGTGTTTGAATCAGGAGAGCCTGATGGACAATTGCAGTCTGTTTTCATAGGTCTATTAAGTCTCCTTTATAAGAGATGGTTAGAACAAGGCTGTTTCGTTGGCTCAGGCAGCTCCTATTTCTACCGTGTCGGTTTTCATCTCTGTCCTTTTGCCGCTCTCTCTTTGTTTGGAATCACATTCTCCGCTCCAGAAGCAGCAGCCCTGCCCCTCCTCCTGCCCCAGGGTTAACTTCTATTCACCTCCCCACCCCTTGGCTTCATATATTCTTTCTGGAAGCCTTCGCTGACCCACCCGTGTGTGCTACCCTGTGTATAACCCTAGGATTGCACTGGTGCATTTTATTTCTGTCTCTGATTCTATCTTCCCAGCCAGGCTATGAACTCCATGTTCTTAGCATTTTGCACCATGTATCCAGGACACGGTCGGCCATCAACATACACTGAACGGGAGACTGAATGCGTGAATTATAATTTAGGATTCATCTAATTCAACACTTTCATGTTACATAATAGAAAACAGAGGTCCAACTTCCTTTTCTGGCCTCGTGTCAGATAGCATAATCTTCTGCAAAATGCTTAAAAAAGGCATGTCAGATAACACAAGCAGTACTCCGATGCTCTCAGTAGCTGCAAGTGCCAGGGACTAACGGGAAGTGGAAGGCTGAATCCATGAGTTAACGGGGCAGGGACGCTCCTGTCACCTGGCTTTGCCGAACACTCTTGACCTAAAGGCCAGTTTTGAGCACTTGGTTCAGCTTGGGAGAGGGCCCAGTGCAAGGCCCTGGGCCTGGGTGAGGGGGTCATTGCGGTGTTTGAGGGGCTGCACCCTTGTGCAAGTGTGGACTAGGGAAAAATCCCCACACAAAGGAAGTGACAAGAAAAATCTGTCTTTTTCTATTTGCACTCTGGGCAGAAAAGCAAATTTCCTGAGAATGTACAACACAGTTTTGCCCTCATATGGGTTTAGGGCCAATCAAATATCACTGGCCTTGTCTGCAAAACCCCGTGCTATTGTGTTAATTCATATAATGGCCCATTAACATCTTGGGGTATCTAACGGAAACAACATAAATTCCCAGGGAGGGAGGGGCAGCTTTCAACACTGACACACAGGTTTGTTGGAGACACATACAGGATGGACGCTGACATGCCACTCAAAGCTTATATAACACACACAAAACCAACTTCCATGAGGCAGATTTGTAGGGTAAATAACATAAAATGAGTATGCTTAAAATGTTTAAAGAAAAATGAACCCCTCTTTGGTTAAATAGTTCTCTACAAATGTATGGCAAAAATCTAAACTGTATTATATCCAAGGCTAGCTGAGTAATTTGCATGGTGCAGGGCAAAATGAAATATATAAGGGCTCCTTCTTCAAGAAGCAGGGAAAAAAGCGTCATTAAAGGTACTAAAATAAAATGCTTTCTCTTTAAAAACATTTTGTGACTTGTAAAACGTAACAGGGATAATAGCGATAACATGAGTAACAACATAAACATGAATTTCAATAATATATTGATGTCATAATTTAAAATAAATAATACTTTATTAATGTAATATCTTGATTACTTGTAAAACTTTGACTCAATTTTCTGCAAACTCATTAGATCACCAAAATTTATCCTTTTAGAAATTTAATTTTAATCGTTGTTGAAAGCAGTGTCAGTAATCTTGGCAAATGCAAGTTTGCAAATAATTCTTGGTGATAGTCAATTTTAAGAGGGATCTTTCTGTTGATACAACTGTTATTGGAGCTGTTAATCGTCTTTTATAAGACCATGACAACATCAGGATAAATTTCTGGTACATTGTTTCAAAACATAAATTTTAGTTTATCTAGAGCTGATGATTTTTGCAGAACAATGTTTCTAAAAAGATTTAACTCTTTATGCAAATCGGTTTCACATAAACCTGAATTTAATGTTAGATGTAAATGTACACAATGGCATTTGTTTCCTCAAACATTTCCTGTACATTGTGGAGGTCATATAAGAAACCAAAAGTGGCTTCATGATTTATACACAATTCAGAATATCCATTTATACATTATATCATAATATGTACAATCACATGGAAGAATTAATTTTAAAATCACCTTCCTTGTTAATAATTTGTTTATTTGAAGCTTCGTATGAGAATAACATTCTTTTCTGTTGAATGTGAAGATCTTTACATTTAATTTCTACTTCTAAGTTTATGGAGATTTGCTCAGAAACATTGTAGGAATTTGCAAAACAAGGTATTCTAAACTCTTCAGAGACTTTTAATAATTCAGTGATACATTTTATTACAGTGTCCATGTGTACAGTTTTATTTTGTAATAATTTACGGACCAAATGTACCGCTCGAGCATGGGCAGTTTTTGTCCCAGCGCTCAGACTGGAGGGCCGGCTTTGGTGCGCGTTGTCTAGGGGCGAGCTTTGTGGCTGGATGGGCAAGCTGCCCTCTTGCTGCTGGCGGTGCTGCCCCTGTGCGGAGTACCTGCTCTCTCCCGGGGCCATGGTGACAGCCGCCACTGCCCCGACTTGTCTGCGTGGCTCACCTCAGCAGAACACCCCGGCCTGCGTATCTGTGCCACGCTGTGCTTGTGTCCCCTCTCACTCAGATTAGGCGGCACTTACTGATATTCCAGCGATAGACAATGGATGTTTCATAGGGTCTCTGTGTGCATATGGAATGATCCAGTACGTGGACTGGTAAATATTTCCAACGTATTGATAATGTCGGTCCTCAACCAGATTCTAAGGAGATTAATTCTTCCATCCTTATATTGCACCTCTCCCCCCAGCCTGAGCTATTTCCTAACTGAACCTGGAGTTGAGACCAAGAGCAAGTTTACAGGAGAAATTTTGGATTTCCTTCTTCGTGTTGATTTGAAAGAAAGGCGCATCGGCAGTGGCCTTTGAGAGGCTGGCGGATTGAAGTGATGTTCTGACAGCACTGGTGGAGGCTTTGGACTGGCTAAGTGTAGCCAGTCGGGCAAAGGGCAAACTCATTCTTTCCGATGTCTCATCTATCAGGAAAGAAAACATAAGGGCTATGTCTTCACTTTAATATGACATGATAAACACAGGGAAGGACACAGCATTCGTTTTGTTTAATATTCCATGAAGGTATTTGAGCAAGGCAATATTTTATTGTCTGAAAATACAACAAACGTCTATATCATTTCCCAGTAATGAGACATGTCAAGGAATGATCACTGCTTCGGAAAGTGGAGTTTAAAGAGCAACTTTTTTTTTTGCTAATAAATCATAGAATGTAATATAATATGGTGTGGCTGTGTTAAAAGAATAATTATATCTACAAATGGAATGTGGGCCGAAAAGGACACATACGTGATGTTTCTTTGTGCTCCACCCCCCACTCACACATATGTGTGCACATCTCAAACACACACACACACACACACACACACACACATCATGCTTAAAGGTCAGGGGTTTACCACTTGATGGCCCAGAGAACCTAGAGCAGTGGGAACATGGTCAGTTTTCCTTACCTCTGCCCTGTTGTCCTCCTCAGAGTCTCCACGCATATGCCGTACTCCAGCGGGGGAGTTTAGAGGACATTTGTACCCCTTTCCTCATCCCGAGAATATAGTGGAGCTAAACAAAACTGGCTGTGCAATTCAGTGGCTCTCAAGAACCCCACCTCCCTTCTATCCCCCAAACACCTTAACACCAACTGTCCCGATTAGAACCTTCAGGTTGCATTTTTCCAAGCTCGTTTCGAATGTTGCCGCTTCCCGGCTTTTTCTTCTTCCCCCTCCTATTGGAGGGAAGGCAAACCATACGGCAGTCTTCACGCAGCACACGCACAACAGATGTGATGAGGCAAAGACACAGAACGGTTTTTCTGAAAAGCAGATGCATGATTTCTTTCTGTTCTCTTTGCTCTTTGGACAGATAACTGGAGCAGATACCCAAAGAGACCTAGAAAGAGAGTCAGTTGTTCTTGATTTTGTCCTGAATGTGAACACCTGAATCACCAGATCATCCTCATGTGTTTGTGTCCATGGGGCCCTGGTCTACCTGCTTTGAGGTCTCAGTGAGCTGTCTAGGTGTGTGTGTGTGTGTGTGTGTGTGTGTGTAGGTGCAGGGGACAGAAACGACCCTCGGCAGGTCTGACAGTATTTTCTAAATGCTATTACTGTTGGCAAACTCTTATCTTAGATGAGGTGGTAAATTAGTAAACTGCCATGGAGAAGTATGATTTTGTAAAATTAGATGGGGTATAAAGAACCACAATTAATTCCAGACCCTCAGGCAAGAGTGATGAAGTAACTGGAGTCTTTGTTCTCTCGGATTATCAGATACACCATCTTCTCCCCTGAGTAACAGCAGGCACTCTCTGGCTGTCAGCTGAATGCCAGGTATGCGCTCGCACTGTGGACAAGGCCACCCCAGGGGTGCATTTTGTTGTCTTTAGAGGGAAAAATGAGTGAATCACCCTCCAGGGGTCTGTTTTCTCCTGTTCGCTCTAAACCTCAATGTTGCAATTTATCACATTTTAACAATGACCACAGATGGGTCACCAGCTCCAAATCAGCCAACAAGATCCACATTGAAAGACCAAGAAAAGCCCATCAATATTAAAATAACTTTAGGCCTATGAAGCGTCTTGTATTTTTAAGGTCAGGTGCTGGAAAGACTTTAGAGAGATGGAGACTGAGAAGAGCTTCCTTTCTGCTTTTACAAAGGCTCGCATCACGAAGAAGAGGAGGGAAAAACAACACAGGAATACAGGTGCAGAGTTGTGCGCCCGGAGGCCCACGTTTATGGGTCCATGTTGTGTGGGGATGCCCTGGGCCTGGAAGCTGCTCTGTCGATGGTGTGAGACCCGCCTTCCCTTTGCTGTTGGAGCTGAGCTCTCTGACTTTTCTGAGAAGACAGGACTTGCAGCAGTCCGCCTCTGAAGCGCTGTGCCTTGGGAAGATGCCAAAGACTGCGTGGTTTTCTACTCTTTACCACCACAACGGAAGAAACTAGCTACATTAAGCGTTAGGAGGATTGGGCCTTAGAAGTTAAACCCAGGTCAATCCCTCATGTGGCACTCAAGTCCCCTTTTCAGTAATTTGGTAGAAAATGTCCTCAGAGATACTTGTTAAGAAAAAAATAGAGAAACAGGAGAAAATAGAGTTATATAATCCACGCTGGAAAAATAACTTTGTCTTCAGGTAGAACTTTTCTGCTGAGATGGGAGGTTTGCAGCCATGCTCACCGAATCCGTGACATCCGTGGGAGTCTCAACAAATGTGGCCGCAACATACACACATCGGCTGACACTTGACTCATCTCGCAAATATTTATTGAGTGCTTCCAACATACCAGATGTAGTTCTGAACCCCGAGGAGGTGGCCGTAGGCTCTTTCCATGGAAGAGACATGCCATCAATAAGTGAGCTTAGAGGTAGCCATGTTAGTGAAAGTAACGAAAGAAGGTCTTCCTGAGGCAGAGACCTTCCCTGAATTTCAAGGACACGTCTGTCATGTGGCAGGCTGGGAAAATGGCACCCCAGGCATTTTCCCCGCTTGAAGGCACTGACACAGAAACCAGCTTGGCGTGTTCGAGGCGCGGAAGGAACGGCAGTGCGGGAAGGGAGGTGAGCGACAGAGACGGTGGGCTAAAGTGAGATTCACTGTAAATTGTGGACCAGATCCTATGGGCCCTTGTAGGCCAAAGCTAGAATTTTGGATTTTTAATTTTAATCGCAATGGGGAAGCCCTTGGAGGATTATAATCAGGTGGAATAACATGATTTTATGTTGTAAGTATATCAGTCTTGCGCTGTGTGAAGAAGAGGGTACAATGGGGGCAAGAGAGAAAAATGGGAAGCCCACCTAAGAATGTTAAAGTGGTTCAAGGCCATAAATCTCGGGGTCTTGAATTACAAAAGGAATAACTTGTAAAGTGTTTACACTATCCCGAGTGCTGTTCCAAGCACGGAAGTAGCAGAGCAAGTCACGGAACCCTCCTACCAACCCCCTTTTGCAGGCGAGATAGTGGAGGCACAGGATGCTTGGACGACGCGCCCACAGCAGTTACGTGCACGATCAGGAGCTCGGACACAGACAGCTGGCTCCAGGACCTGTGCTCTCAGCTGCCTTTAAGGTAGAAGCCACGGAGATGGAGAAAAATGAATTAGTTTCCTAATCACCTCAAACTTAGTGGTTTTTACATCATGAGTTTGTTATCTTTTATTTCTGTAGGTCATAAGTTTGAAATTAGTTTTACTGGGCTAGAATCAAGGTGTTGGCAGGCCTGAGTGCCTTCTGGAGAATTTATGATCTTGCGTATTACACCGTCTGGAGTCTGACCTCATACCTTGGCTCCTGGCCCCGCACCACATAACCCCTTCTCCCTTTGCTTCCATTTTCACCTTCATCGCCTTTCCTCTCTCTCTGATCTAACTCTGATCCTCCTGCCTCCCCTTTAGAAAGACTCTTGTGACTGCATTGGCTCTACCCGGAGAATCTAAGATAATCTCTTCATCTTATGCAATCCCTCACTGAATCACAACTGCAAGGT
The DNA here is from genome assembly GCA_004026545.1 of Mormoops blainvillei. Lineage (NCBI taxonomy): Eukaryota > Metazoa > Chordata > Mammalia > Chiroptera > Mormoopidae > Mormoops > Mormoops blainvillei. The sequence goes on from PVJD01009073.1 coordinate 17,647, forward strand.
TCCTTCTCTCGTCAGGGTAACATATTCACAGGTTCCGGAGTTTAGAATGTGGCAATCTTTGGAGGGACATCACTCAGCTCACCACAGACAGGTTCAGGATACATCTTACAGGCAGTGCCAAGAAGACTTTGCTGACCAATTGGATGTGGTGAATGTGAGAAGCTTGCTGGAATTTGGCATGCATTGAATCTGTAAATTGATTTGAGGAGTAACATTTTAGTAACATTGACTCTTGCAATTTATGAACAGATTATCTCTCATCATTTCTTTAGGTCTTCTTTGATTTCTGCTTGTACTTTTTAGCAGGTAGATCTTGCAAATTTTTAATTAGATTTATACCTAAGAATTTTGTTCTTTGAGTGCTGTTGTAAATGGTACTATTTTCTAAAAACTTTAAATTCCCACTATTTATTGTTAGTATGTAGAACTGCGATATGGATTTTTTTTTTATATTGACCTTGTTTCCTGCAACCTTGGAAACTCACTTATTAGCCCTATTAGTCGTTTCGTAGTTCCTTTGTGATTCCTTATGTGGACAATCATGTTGTTGTGAGTAGAATATTTTTATTTTTGTCTTTTCTAATCTGTTTATACTTTATTTTTAATGCATTATTGAATTGATCAGAACATCCAGTACAATGCTGAATAAGTTTAATGAGAGAGGGTATCTTTCCCTTGTTCCTGGTCTGAAGGAGAAAGCAATTCAGAAGTTAACTGTAGACTTGTCTTTTCCTTCCGTCCTTGCCCCTCCTCACCCCTCCTTCCCTTAATCAGGTAAAGGATGTTCCCTTATCCTCTTAGTTTGCTGATATTTTTAAACGTTGCTGTGTTGACTTTTATCAAATGCTTTTTCTACATCTACATTGAAACGATTATATGAGTTTCCATAGCCTGTCGGCATAAAGAATTACAATGATAAACATTTAAATGTTAAGCCTGTCTTGTTTTCCTGGGATACACACCATTTGGTCCTGACATATTAACCTCTCTATGAATTGCTGGATTTTATTTGCTGACGTTTTGTTGAGGATTTTATGTCTCTGTTCATGAGGGACATTGACTTGTAGTTTTCTTTTCTTGTGATGCCTTAGTTTGGTTTTGATATTAGGATAATGACACCTTCATTAAATGAGCTGGGGAGTGTTTCTTTGCTTCTGTTTTTCAGTAAAGAGTGTTTAGAATTTGGGTTATTTCTTCCTTAAATATTTGATAGAATTAACCAGGGAAATCATTCAAGCTTGGAGTTTTCTTTGTGTAAACGTTTTTCACGACAAACTCAATTTCTGTAACAGACGTAGGACTACGCTGGTTATTGGTTTCTTCTTGAATGGATTTTGGTAATTTGTGTCTTGCAAAAAATAAGTCCCTTTCATCTACGTTGCTGAACTGGGGACACAAAATTGTTTGTAGCCTTTCCTTCCTCTTTTTCTGTCTGTGGGGTCAGGAGGGAGATCTCTTCTTTCATTCTGTTGTAGACAAATTATAATCACTGCTTTCTCTATACCCAACAACTGTTGTTACATTGTGTATTTTTTTTCATCTTAACCTATTTTAAAATTTCCTTTAGACCTTTCATTTGGATCATGGGTTATTTAGAAGTGTGTCCTTTAATTTCCAAATATATGTAGGGAATTTTTCAAATATCTTTCTGTTATTGATGTCTAGTTTAACTCCTTTATGATCCAAGAACATACTTGATATGGCTTCTCCTCTTTTGAATTTGTTAGTACTTGTTTTATGGCCTGGACTCGAGTCATCTTGCTGAATATTCTGTGTGCAATTGGGGAAAAAAATGTATATTTTACTGTCGTAAGTGCTGAGTTTTACACGGCTTCACATTAAAAGTCTTTCTACAGTTCATGTTGCTTAGCATGTTGGTATGGAGAGTTAGAAAGGCAGCCAAGTATCCCTTTTTGGTTAAGGCTATAGTAGTGGAAGAGATACGCACAGTTAGTAAAGGAATGCTATGATTTAGGGAAAAGAAAAGGTGCTTCTTTTAAAGAGGACTTCCTAATAGTCAGCGTGTGACTCTGTCAGGTTTTGCTACTTTCTACCCAGATTCTACTCTGTTTTCCCCAGACTCAGGGATACTGGACTTCAGCCCCACATGGAATATTGCACAGGGCCTTGGGTTCAGTTCTGACCCCAGGCGCTGACCCCAGGTGCTGGCGGGACTTAAGCAGTTTTATCCATCACTGGTTCTGAGCACTAGGTTTTCCTTACTGTTGTCACCCAGTGCTTCCAGCAGCCCTAGCTTCTACTTACAGGCCCACTTTTTAGAATCTGTGATCCCAGCCTTCTACAGCAGGACCCCGAGTGGGCCCTTAGCCATGGAGCCCCTCCTGCCGAGGGTGGACCCTGCACCCAGAAATTGCGGTGTCTTGAGTCAAATCATTAACTTGGCAAAGCCCTCGCTGCTCAAAAAACTAGCGATGCCTTTGAACAGCAGACAGCACTTAGAGAGATACATCTGGGAAACTGTAAGCACAAAAAGTACATCTGTTTCCATTGTTAGAGAAAGATAAACAGGACCAGACTCAAGACTCTGTGGGAAAAAGAAGTTCTTGCTCAACGGCTTGCTGTTTACTGTCTTTCTGGAGGAAGAAGTGCATGGATGTGGCATATGGTGAGAACCAACTGGTGTATAGTGCAAGTCACTCTGCATATTCCCTGCGAAGGATCAGAAAGCGGTTGCATCAACATGACATGAAGATGCTGGTCATTCATTCATTCATGCACATTTGCCCACATTAAATCAAATGCAAGAGCAGGAAGAAGCTCACGTTATCTTTGCTCTCTGGCCTTTTGGACCATTTCGTACACAAATGTAGCAGTTGTCCTTCTGGGTCTCCTGGTTATGGACGTGTTTAGCATGTATGCTCACTTTTCCATGAGAAATGACATTAGGCTGCTGAACGACAGATTCATCTGCCACTTTCTTAGAGCACTTGGTGTCCTCAGTGCTTGCAGGATATTGGGAATAATTTGCAAATTGCTATCTGAGGCAGTACTTGCTTTTAGTTGCTTGAAGATGACTGGTCTGACCAGTTTTTTGACTGAATTAACTGGAAGTTTTAGCCTGTTGATGAAGTCAGAAGTCGCCAAACAGTCTAGAAGAGCAGTGTTAGGGTTTTTTTTTCGTTTTGTTTTGTTTTGTTTAGTTTTTCCTTCTGGGGCGAAATGATGAGGTTCTCATTTCCAAGTGATCGTGCAAATCTTTTTGGCAAGGAGCCATCTGATCAATGAAGATACTGGTCCGCACTGGCCCTTCTTCAAAGAGGGAGTGAGCCTTCCTCTCTTCGTTAACCCCGCTGGCTACACGCTGGCCAGGTTCAGATCGAAGACTTCTTAGTCACGTCTGACCAGAAAGCACACCCTATATCCGTGGCCTTCAGGGTGATATATGGGCACCTGGTATGTGATTTGTTTCCCCTGACAGTTCCCAGCACCTGATTTCTACCCAATGCCCAATAATCAAGGATCCACGGATTGGGGGGGTGCCAGCTATTGAAGCGATGGATTTGTTAAGCCCTTGGATCAGCGGGGCCTAACGAATCAGCCAGTGGAAACCTGCCCCAGTTAGAGACAGAACTCCTGGCTGAAGTCAAGTGCTGTCCCCCAGCAGGGCTTTGGGCAAATGCCTCATAAAACCCAGAGATAGCTAGAACTGAGGACTTACATGCACTTGAAGGCTCTCAGGATAACGTTTCCCTCTTTTAAAGTCTGTTCAGCAGTTGTGACCCCCTGCGTCTCCTGGCCACAGACTCAGAAGAGATGAAAGCCGGTGGGTTTTTCACCAGCAGGGTAAATAAATGAGGACTCAGCTTAGAAAAAGGACAGCCTCTCTTATGCGTTCTGGCACGGCCGCCGGGCATTCAGTATTCAATTAAGAGAGAATATAAACGAGGCAGAAAATATGGTTGCTATCACCCAACGCAAGCAGCTCCGCCTTCCAGTGCACGGAACGTTTTGTACGAAAGATTCCACTAGAGAGGAAACACTTCTCAAATAGACCCAAAATATCTGTCCTATGGCACTGAAGCTTTTAATATACATCCATCTATTTACTTATTTGTGGGGAATGCTCAGACCGCAGAGTTCCTGTTTGCTCTCTTTCTTAGGGATAAAGTCGTTCTGTGGTCAGAGACACCTAGGACCATTAGGCACGCACACTGCGGATCTGAAGAAGGCCTGGTTACCGAGCTTCCAGGAAAAATATTGACAAGGCAGTAAAAATACTTGCCTTGATTACTCAACCTCATATTTTAAACCTAAAATTACAGGAACTTTTCTCTTTCAGTCATTTATTTTTAGCTTCTCTATTTTTCCACCTTTTTGGGTTTCTTTGGCTCACCTTTTCAAACATGGCCTATTTATACTGACTCTGCAAATCGAGGAATAGCGGCGCCTTTAAAGCGTCGTCACCGCTCCCCTTTTGGGGACCAGCGAATCTCGGCTCCTGGAGATAAATGGATAAAGGAGAGTTTGTTACCAAGCTGAAGGAAACTTCAAAAGTCCTTTAGTGCTGGCTTTCAGGAAAGCCACCAAGTTAACTGTTTCCTGTTCCCCTACCTTTGACCAAAGGTCAGAAATTGTTACCCATCTAAAGGGGAGGTGCAGAGTCCGACTTTATCAATATCACACAGGGGGATGTCAGTCGACCGAATTAAGGCTCTACAGAACAAGAGATCCAGATCATTCTCTCTGCCCTGAGCACACCCCATTATCCCCATCCACTACTCTGTTTCATTTTTATTCATTGCACTATCTGAAATTAGACTGTAAACTCAGTTTACTCTTATATCATTATTTACCCATTATTGTATTGTTTTCCATATGAGCAACTAGCTGTAAACCTGCCTCTCTGCCCCACTCTGTATATTTAGCCCTTCTCTGCAGATGACACATTCCAAGACCCCCATGTATGTCTGAGACCAAGGATAGGACTGAAACCTATATATTCTATGTCTTTTCTTATACATACATACCTGAGACAAAGCTTAATTTATAAATTAGGGAGAGTAAGAGACTAACAGCGATGCTTATAAAACAGAACAACTATAACGACGTACTGTAGTAAAAGTTCTGTGAAGTGGCATTAATAAGTAAAATAAGGCTGACTGGAACACAAGCACTTCAATACTGTGATCGTCAAGCCAATACCCGTGATGGCTACTGGGTGACAAATGTGCGGCATCCTCTGTGGTGTGGACGTGCCGGACAAAGGGATGAGTCACGTCCTGGACAGGACTCAGATGGATGCTGTGAGATTTCCTCACACTGCTCAAAACTGGGTGCAGCTTAAAGCTTAGGAATTGCTTATTTCTGGAATTCTTCATTTAATATATTCGGACCACAGTTTGCCGCGGATAACAGAAACCACAGAAAGCAAAGTCGTGGATAAGCAGGGACCATCGTACTTGTTTATTATTTGTGATTCTCACAAGATTATAAGCTACAGGAAGGTGGGGGCTTTTAACTGTATGCTTGTCATGGAGAGGAGGGCTGGGCACAGACTCTTTTCAGTGAAATTATGTTTTTATTGTTGAATGAATAGATCAAAGTGTTGTCAGTGGACTTGCATTTTTCATCGATCTATTTATTAATTCACAGAACCTGTGTCACTAATGCTAAGTCTTGCCTTTGAATCCGATGCTGAAAATATGCAGGTCATTTTCAGAATGAAGAAATAAGTGATGCCTGTATCGGAATATTTGCTGAGTCCTCTCCAGGGTTAAGGTCTGGCTTTTAAAACTTCTGCTTGAGACCCCCTGTGAGGCTCCTGCTACCTCATCTTGCAGCTTATTTCTTATGTATCACCACATTTGCCTACTTTATATCCTGCCATAAAAATACATGCGCTCTGGCTAAGCAGCCATCAAGAACGTACAGAAGACCAGCTAAGACAAAAGAGTGATTGGGTCACCTGGCGATGAACCACAGCTGCCCACTGCCGGAATGATTTAGTGCCGCTCCGGCAAGAAGGACGGCTAATGGGAGTTGGAGGCCAAGCGTCACACCTTTAGCGCTGGAACCCAAGGAAAGGCTTTTGTGAAATGAGTCAAAACCTAATTAGCCATCGGAGATGCAGGCTCATTGTGGATTGCTCCCTGGAAACGTGGCTTCCCAAACCCAGAATCTTGCCTGGAAGGGTCCTGAGAGGTCGGCTCACCTTCTTCCCATCACAGAGCACATGGCTGGACCTTCTTGCCTCACTGAGAACCGGCTGTGCTTGGGGGACACCAAGGCTGGACGACATAATTAGGGAAGTCAGTCTTCTGCTGCAAGAATTGAATGCACGCATATAATGCGGTGCTGTGACGGGTAGATGTCTGTGCACTTATCATTATCAGGGATATCTGTTAGCTACTCTTAACGCAGTAAGCATGGTAGAGTGTTGGCCACGCTGTTCACTGTACTCCAAAGCCTTCTCTTACTCTTCACAATGTGTGAGGTAGGGTTGATACTCTTACTGACATCTATGTTTAAAATAGAAGAATCGAAGATTCAGAGAGGTCAATTTCCTCATGGTCACCAGGGCTCGAAATCAAAGCACTTTCCCCAGAGCCCACCCGGGACACCCTCAGTCCTGACAGTGACTGAGCAGTTGTCCCCACAGCCTGCGGAGCACCTCACCAGCGTGAGCCACTCTCATTCAGCTTCTCAGCCTTGGCCTCTTCTCTATTTTCGAATCCACAAGTATTGTAATTTCCACGAGAAACCTCGGAGGTAGGCTCCATTTCTGGCTCGGGAGAGGGTTAACACATTCCGCTCGAGGGTCACCCAGTACTGGGTGTCACTTATTTTCCAAAATAGTCCGTGTTCTGTTTATTAGTCTGGTCCCCACCATGAAAGGAAACCCACGCACCAGCAGTTAACTGATGCCCAGTCATGTGGTCTCTCAATGACCTTGACCTCATTTGCCCCTCGAACCTTTGGTCTTGATCAGTCCCCGGAACCCAGAGCTCTGTAGTAGAGGATTCTGACTGATACAAAGGGGGATGTTGCCATGGCTTCCTTCCTCAAGGAATCAAGTCCTCTCTTCTCTGTCTCTTGACGTCCATTACCAAGACTAAAAAAATAAGTTTCCAGGAGACATTGAGTAGAGGTTTTTGAAGAGCCCAGTGTACTCGATATGCGGATGAAGGTACCTACGTCCCATGAGTGCAGATGCCAGCATGACTTCAGCCCCAAGGCACCTTCCTCACACCTCTTCCCGATTCCATTAGAGCGTTATCATCCTTTTGTGATTCAGGTAATCCTAGAGAGACGGGTCCTAAAAGTTTCCTCTTCATCGGGAGAGATGTAGGAAGAAGGAAAGGAGGCATCTGGCTCGAGGAAATCAAGCTGACAGAAAAGGCCTGGCAGAGCTGGCCACTGGGGGCGCTGGAGGACCAGCGCCCCGGGGAGCATGCTGTGCACTTGAAGGAAAGGGCCCTTACCGTGCGGGCTTTGGGTGCTCCTGCTCCGGCTCCTCTCTGCTCCCAAGCCCAGCCTTGCTCAGGACTAAGCCTACTTGAGTTATCACTGTCAACCAGGGCCAGTAGGAAGCTGGGCCTGGAACTTCGTTAAATTTAAAGAGAAGGCAGATAAAAGGGGCATTTCCCTACCCCAGGAAATAGAACTGCCTATGATGTAGCAGATAGCAAGCTCCTGTTTTTATGGAACGGACAGAGGGCCATAATGGAGTAATTAGTGGCATAAGAACGAACTCTGTCCGTCTTTTAAAAGGTCCTGCCCTAACAACTGCTGTTCTATATTTATTTACTCTGTTCCTTAGTCTCCCTTTAAAAGGGAAAACCTTAGGATCTAGTTGAGGAAGTACAAGGAAGTTCCTCTTAGATCCAGAGGGAAGACCACTTGATTTTCAAAGTGTTCTATTATTCCTAAAATCCAGGTAAATGGGACCTCTTCTTCATATGACTTGATGAAGGCATGGTTGACATTGCAGAGTGTTGGCGTGCTTTGGAACGTAGATTCTTGGTAGTTTTTATTTGAATGAATGAATGCAGAAACAAATAAGCCCCTCATTTTGTGGCTTACATCTTCGGGGCTGGTGGACCTTACACGTAATTATTTCTGATGTGTGGAAGAAATGAGTAACAACGCGTATTGGTGGTTGGTCATGACGTTCCCCAACAGTTCTCCCACCCTCTCCCAGGAACGGCACCCTGCTCATCAAGCAGTGAAGTCCGAGTCCCCAGCTCTTGAATCAGGGATGGCCTATGGCTTCCTCTGGCCAACAGAATGAAGTGGAAGTGATTTCCTGGGACTGAGGAGGCCAGACGTCAGGAGGACTTGCTACATCTGCTTTCATTCTTTTGGTACCCACATGTCACCTCCAGGAGCTTGGATTGGACCTCTGAGCATGGAGGTTGTTTAGGCGTGGGCCAAATGTCTCAGTGGACGTTTTCGGACAGGACCCAATGGCGTACAAGGCTCTAAGGCAGCTTCACCTTTGCCAGAATTTCATAAAATAGAATGATACACGGTGGCCTCTTTTGCTTGTCGTTTCTTTCATTCAGTGTAATGAATGCAAGAGTGGTCCCTAGCATTGCATCGGTCAGCATTTCTTTTGGGAAGAGGTCTCTTTCTCCCATTTTCAGAGGAGGGTGCTGAAACTCAAAGAGGTGGGGTGGGCGACTGATTGGGAGGTGGGTGGAGTGTTTGCCCCCACGGAACCAGGTGGTAACCGCTGGGTGAAGGTGTGTCACACACAAGGAAAGGGTGCGGCCTGATGGTCTGTTGTGTGGATGACTTGAGCAGGACGAACCCCCGATGTGGCCACACCAATCGGAACCTTTCACCCGGATATTGCAACTGACAGCAGGCGGAGGGCAAACCTTCTCTGTTGCTGAGAGCAGTGGGGCCGGAAGCCTGGGACTGGCCAGGTGCCATGTTTCCTGCACCGTGGGAGAAATTTGAAGAAAAGTCAACTTACAGGGAAGAGCGAAGATAAGGGACACAGAGAGGAAGTCCCAGTCATCTGAAACTCCCATTTCATTTGCTTTTAAGGGCTAGCAGCATCCTTGTCCTTCCAAAAAATTGACCATTTAAGCCTTCATTTGATAATTTGAGAGGTTTCAGTACCAACCAATAAATTCCCTCTATGTTAGAGTTAGGTTTCCATCCCTTGCATTCAAAAGATCCTGAGAACACGTATGTGAACCCTGAGGAACACATAGCGCCTCAAAGACTTTAATTAAGATTAGGCATTTGCATAATATTTCCACATCTTGTTTAAAAAAACACATTTTTTTAGTGATAGTTAGGTACACTGCATCTGTATTGTGCCAGGAAGAATGACAGCCCTCCTGTGTACCTTTTCAAACAACCTTTGTTTCCACTTGGCATATGCAGAGGTTGAAATATTAACAGTGCCTCCCAGGAGAAAATCCTAGCTCTGTAAGATCTATGGGTGATAAAATATATTATGTAAATACTCTGTGTTCAAGATCAGCACATTCTATACATTTTTTTCCTGTTGGGAATTACTCATTTTTATGGAAAGTGACCAGGTCCTCTATGATCAATGTGAGTTGAAACTGCTGGGGGTTACCTCCTCCAATTCCTCTCATATCATAAGCTGCTAGTGAAAAATGTCTTGTGTATCGCAGGATCCCATTTTCGGAAGTAGAATACTTGTTTGTGGGCAAGACTGGAGGTAGTTAATTTCCCCTTAAGTGGACCATGTGCCAACAGTAAAAATAAGTCCTTATCTTGTGCAAAGAAATTCCCCTTTTTTGAGGCCCAGTCCCCGGAAGAGCTACCAGGTCCTCCCACGAGAACTCGGTGAGCAACGGAAATTAACCTGAGGTTGAGTTTCTCTGGTTAGTTTTCATGAACTCTTCTGGCCGAGTTTAGTCTCTCCTTTGTTTAGTAGCTTTTCTCCTCGCCTTGCTTCCCGTCTCCCCGGGCTTATTGAGGGCCGAGCCCTCTGTTCCTTCTCGTGGTGCCCGCCTGTGAATCGGAGAAGGTGGCCTCGCCACCTGTCCACGCAGGGGGCGCGTTCAGTAGTTTCCAGTTTGGCCCCCCGAGCGCCAGCGTGTTGGGATGCTCGGAGGGCAAAGGCAGGAGAAACGGAGGATAATTGAATTACAGATTTCTATTGTGCTGGAGATGTTAGCTCTTGCACACATGTAGCAGTTCTTGATTGCTTAAGAGGTCCCTGGTGTATGTTTGGCAAGTGAGGACCTTAGCATGTGTCTGGCGGTGGTCCAAGCGACATGCACAGCTCTGGGATTACTTAACTACGCATCTGCCTGCATTTTCTTCCAATTCCTTAGAAAGAAAATTGAAAACAAGGAGAGGGAGAGAAAAGGGGTGTTGACCTCGATGACCAAAAAAATTCCTTTTAGATAAATTCCAAGATGAGCTTCAAGATTAAAAAGATAAGACATTCCTCAATGGAATACTTGCAGGAAAGAAGATTCAACACAGGCTTTCTTTAAAAATCGGACCAAAAATTAAAGAGAGAGAGAGACTCTAACCCTTGGAAATGTGTGTGTGTTCATGTGTGCATAAGTTTCATTTAATTTTGTGACCTTCCTACTGATCTTTAATGACTTCCAAATCTGCCTGGGACGAAGGAACAAGTTAAAAAACACCAGAAGAGAGGCTGCTCTGTGTGATCGTCTGATTTAAGAAGCCCTCGTGAGATCAAAAGAATGAAAAAACAAAGCCTGACTGAAAAACCTTAAAAATGACTTTTTAAAAAATATTTTTTAGTATAAATTACCATGCTGAATTACACACAGCCCAGGTGAGGATTTGGAGTTCCAAACAGAGAGAGGGAGAAGATGGAACAGAAAACACCTTGAAGACCCTAGGCAGCCACCTGGATGTGTGTCCTGGGGATCCAAGCTTCCTTCGCTCCAACTGGAACCACTCCTGCCTGGCGCCTCTCGGGGTCCCCGGGGCGCGGCGCCTCCCCGCCTGGAACCTGGAATGAGCATTATGATCATTTGATGTACAGCCATGCCCTCACTCCATACGAAGAGCAGTTCCTTCCCGGCTTTCCGTCAGGTACAGCAAACTCCACGTTGAAAGGGGTTGAGAACAGTCCCAGGATGTGGTGCCAGATGAAAAGGGTTTGATGGGATGGACCGACCGCTGAGACCGAGGAAGAAACTTCTCTTGTTCTCTCCCCTGGTGTAGACTTGGCGACCCAATCATCTGATGCATGGATGGCCAGGGTTTAGTCTTCGGTAGGCTATTTCCAATCTGGAGCGTTTGTGGAAAATTTGAAGAAGGGGAGGGTGAAGGTGGAGGATGCTTGAGTCACCTGTAACTTTGTAGAAACTATTTTAATTGGTATTTTCCCCCAAACACCTGGCCAACTGATAGTCATGAGATGGAAGCGTTTGTGGGGGGCGGGGATCCCTCCATGTGTAAGACACAGTTTCAATCAGGTTTGGATGGTGGAAAGTGGGTGGTGACAGGGCCTGAAAATGGCTTTGGGCATCTTCACGTCACGGAAAAGACAAGGCCCTCGTGTTACAGAGGCCCCTGGTGCAGGAGGGAAGAACGACACATGAGGCTGGAGAGAAGCGCAATGGGGAGACGGACGCACCCTCCCAGTGTGCCAGCATCGTTCCCTCTGCTGTCATTCCCACTGCAGCGACTGTGAAATTGTCCTCTGTTTCACAGAAACCTTTTTGAAAACCTTCCCTGTGATTCAGAACGCTCCGGGAAGGCTGTGCTCAGCCTTGCACCATATGCCTTTTGTATTCTGCAATCATGTCTCGTAACCCAGAGCCAGGAGCTAAGTGAGGACTCCATAAACACTCCTTTATGGAGGGTTTGACCATGGATGGCCAGAGGACCAAGCGGCCAAGTGGGAAAAGCTGGAATACGGCAATGATGCGTTTTAGAGAAACCACTGTTCCTTCTGTACCCTGTTTTTCAAGGGAATTTTCCTTCAATATCCATTTGCTGTTAGAGACATTGAAAAGGGAGACAAAGAGGTAAAGCTAATTCTAATGCCCTGTGCCCCCCAAATTTGTTGTCACTACAGCCAAGAAAATCATCAGCTCCTTACGTAAAATGACTCCTCGGAGGCACATTGTCCTCCTCCTGTGTTTTGGAGTCTGCTGGCCTTTTCTGCTGTTGACAAAAATCATAAGCTCAGGACACAGCAAGGGACCCGTAGGACTGAGAACAGAACTCTGTCATTAGGCAAGGCAGGCATGGGACCATCAATTTCTGCACACAATGTCTAATAAGCCGCATGGCACTGGTGTAACCTGTGAAGGGTATCAAGGGCTAGTTCATTCACTGGAATAAGGTTCGGGAACCCTCACTTCGGACAAATGGTGAAAATTAAGTTTAGCATTCGGGACGGCGCTGAAGCCCCAGTCTGGGCAAGTAAGGTCTTGTAGAAGCCGCCCCCCGATCTGATAGTTACACAAGCCTTTCTCATCCGCCCCCAGGGATTTTATGGAGCAGTCAGCGTTCCCAGTGACGGGGTCGACAGACTGGAGGGCACCGAAGGGAAAGTTTATGGGGAGCCGCAGAGAAAAATGGCGTGGGGTCTTTTTCTTTCTCCCTTTCTCCCCACCCCCACCACCTCCCCTTTTTGTTTAGCTTAGCTAGTCCTAAAGTCTACGATAGCAAAGGCCTCGATTATCCAGTGTAACATCCACGTAAGGTTGTGCTGCTCAGCCTCACGTCGGGGACCATACAGGGCTTCTGTGTTCCTTAATAAATTACCTCTCCGTGTAGCAATTAACCCCCTTCTGGGAAGGTTCAGTGTTTCCTTGGGCCCGTGCCAGTGCTAACAGCTATGGCTTAGCATTCTTTTTAATGGGCTGCAATTACTGCTGAGAGCAGGGAAACATAAAATATTAACACTTAAGCATCTTTTACACTTCTTTGAACGTTAGATTACGTCGAAAATATAACTGACTTTTCATTCTTAAGCCCGATATTTGCTTAGAATTCCACAGGACCCATGAAAACGTTGCAGTAAGTGGTTTCTGTTGATTTATTAACTCCCATGAAAGCTTAATGGAAACCCCTTTGCCACCAAATATTGAATATGCTGTGCACGCTTACAAAGATCTTGTTTACCAACTCAGTGGCACTCCCATATTTTACAGAAGATAAAGGATTTCGGACACAGCTGGATGGGAGTCCCATTTTTCTCCTTCTGCGCTGTCCACCGGAGAAGGAGGGGAGTGAAGCTTCAAGCCCCCCAGCTGTTACGCAAGGTAAAGGGGACTTGGCCTCTTCGTTAAGAACCCATTCACTATTGTCTTTGCTCAGGCTACTTTGCCTTTTTTGGTGTTGCCCATTGGCGTGAAGCTCCAAGACAAATGAAATGGGAATGCTGGAATCTGTACATTCCTTATTATTCTATGTTCTTTATGTAGTACATGTGTCAAATGCAATATGTAATCATATATACACTGCATGTACTATATATATGTGTACATATACATTACATGTACTATATACTATATATGTTGTATACACAGTATATACTATGTATATATGTTTTATATGTGTAATTACATATATGCTATATATACTATGTAGAGAATAGAGGAATATAGGTAATGTACATGTATAAATATATATGTGCCTATGTCTGTGTATGTACACTATAATATGCACAAATATGTATATATGTGGTCCTTTTGGTACCTGCTTATAAAAACCACAGAGTAAGAGCTAATAGAGCTATAATTAATTTCAAGAGATTATATGCATCCATTCCAGGATTTCAGATGATTAAAAGTCTAAATCCATTAAGGCCCATCCATTTTCTTCTTCGTTATCTCTAGAGATGGCTATTATATAGACTTGTAATTACAGAAGTAACTTAGGCACTTCTAACTGTGAAAGTAATTTGGACACCAACAAATAAATATCCTTGATAAATAATCACAGCATAATTTCTCATAAACCAAATCGATTTAATTCTGTAACATTAGTTTATTTTTGTCTCGCTTTCTTTTTTTAAATTAAATTTATTTTTATCTTTGTTTTTCCTCCCCAGGACCTGCAACATGAAAGGTGCGTGGACTGACTGGTGCCCCGCTCTCCTCTGGTTCTTCTGGACATTATATTGTGTGCTAACGTTACCTCTGAAGTGCTTCCCAGTATTTAGTTAATCTGACAGCTAGGACATTCTTCTTTATGAATCACTGAGTTCTTTTATCATTTAACATGAGTCCATTTCCTCTTAATCGTCCTTTAATACAACAGAGTCAAAATGAAAACCACGTTGACCACCTCCCTTCATAAACATAAGATTCCAGCCTATATTTTTCTTGGTCGCAATCGTAGCAGTCTTTTAGCGGCTCGTCAATGAAATGGAGTTATTCTAGCCCTCGCACACAGAGGCTGGCAAACTGTGGACCACAGTCCAAGTTCACTGCTGCCTGTTTTTGTAAATAAAATTTTATTGGCACACAGCCACACTCGTTCATTTATTTATTGTCTACGGCTGCTTTCACACCACAATGGCTGAGTTGAGTAATTATGACAGAGACTCCATGGCCCACAAAGCTGAAAATAGTTACTGCAGGGCTCTTACAGAAAAGGTGTGCCACCCCCTGGGTGCAGATGGACATTTGGCACCATTAATTGTGCTGTTGTGAAAAGACATTCGCATATAATGTTGTTACCTTTGTTGGTAAACGAATCCAGTCATGGGACAAGTTCAGTGTGCATCTGAATATTCCACGTCAAACATATTTACATGTAATTGCTTGTTTGCAACAAATTCTTCCTAGATCTGGAATCTGCTAAAATTTCCTCATGCTCAGGGTTCTTTTGTCTCTTCTTTGGGTTACAGAAAATCAAAGTTTAATTAATGGTTAAAAACATTGGCCACTTCATGGCTGTCAGTATCCGCTCTGTGCCCGTCCTTATCTAAATGGACAGGAACCCACAAGCTTGCGTGTATCACGTGATCTACCTCCCTGCGCCTTATTTTCGTCATTTATAAAGTAAAGGCAATGAGAGCATCCACCTCATATATTTAACATGGGATTACATGAGAAAATGTTATAATGTATTCATGGCTTTGTGGTCCAAACACATGATGTATGCCCCATAAACAATTAGTGAGTTTTTAAAAATAATAACCAAAGGAAATGTGCAATAAAAATAATAATTTTAATATTATAGTTGCCTCAGTTCTTCCCCCTATGAATAACATATAACCCCTAATCTTGCTCCTATATCAGTGATACCGGCTGCTTCTTTGACTCAAAAAAACTCAGCAGTTCCTTCTGAACCACAAGGATATGGCGGGAGGCAAAGCAGAGCTCCTGGTTTGTTTACGTTTCTTAATTAACTTCCCTCTTTGCGTCTCTGTGCCTCTGAGCACAATTACAATGTTATGCGTTTCTCTAAAACACCAGTCTCAGTCCCCATGCACCCCAGAATCTCCATCCTCTGCAATGATTAGGGAAGAGGAAAATCCCAGGGGTGCCTGATGGTGGCATCTGAGCACAGCAGACAGCGAGAATGCTCACATTCATGCTGCCGCCGCGTGGCAATTCCAGCGCTGCACCCCGTGCCCTGCTAACAATGCCACGTGGCCTCAACACCACCAGGCATATTCTTACCATCTGGCTCTTCTGGGTGTTTTTAATATCCCGGGCATTTTTATCTCTTATGCATGGTCACCCTAGTATTTGAAATTTTACCATCAGAGACCCATTTACTGGAGGGTTCTCTTTCCACCCTCTACAAAATAGGTAAACAGCTCCTCTTCGGAGCAACACTTTTTCCCGAGTGAAAAATAATTCCTTCTTCCTTTGCAGCCTGCATTTGGCCAGCCACTCTGGCATAGCATATGTCATCGGTGATGCACGTTTACCTGAACTGCGTCGCCATCCCCTCTCCACGCTTGTCACGAGGCCTGGGAGCAGACCGTGTGTGCGTGACAAGCTGTGAGCCCCAGACTGCTCTCAGAATGAAAACTCTTCTTGGCTTTCCGCAAGACTCTGTCACTTAAAAATATGCCTCATAAGAACTCTAATGCCAGTTAATAAAAGCGATAAAATACTGATCGAATAATCCTTTCTGCTTTGGGAGGAATGTGTGCACCCCACTCCCAGAGTTCTTATGAACCACCTCACCCATTCAGAGAAGGCTGCTTGTGTCTCTTGCCCACTCAATGCTCAAAGACTTTATTTGTCCAATTTCTGAATGAGAAAAAATTCTTAATAATGTTTTATTTTCTCTCCTCAGCTTGGAAGAGGTCTTCTGCCTGGTTACCATAGCTAAACCAGGGGACACCAAATGGAAGAAAGGTATGATTTATATGCGAAAGAATGAAAATAAAACTCACACCCCACTTAGAGGAAGAGAGTCTAGGACCGAGACAAAATAGCCAGAGATGAAAACTTAGTAACTTTGTACTTTTTAAGCACTGCCTGGAGTTCCGACTGATGGGATATTCTGGAAGGAAGCTTACGCAAATAAGTACGCTAAGGGGAATACTGAAGTTGTTTCATGCTGTGGCTGTTTTAATCTCTGGGCCTGAACTTGTAATTATTTTTCTAGGGTGTGGGAGGAGAAGCAGCCGGGGGCCCCAGAAGACCCACAAGGGGACCCCTGTGGTGTGTGCTGAGGGCCAGGTGTGAGGCCACCGGATTCCTGGGCTCCCCATCTCTCCTGACCTGTGTGAATACCAGTGGGCACTTCAGCCTCGGAGTGTCATCCTGGCCGGAGTCTGCGGAAGGGGGACTTCGTCTTGCTGCTCGGGCCTTGGAGGAAGTCAAACGGCGTTTGCCGTTGTGGTGAACCCGCAGCTCCGAGGGAGGTGCGCAGGGTGTAGCATCCGTCTCTCTTCAGGTAATGGTGAAGTGCGTGGGGTTAATTAGCCAAAACAGATCAAAAGTCAAACTATCTAAGCCTGCCCCCTCTGATACAGGAAAACGTTTGAGGACAGACTTCATGAAACTTCAAGGGCTGTGACTTTGCCCAGCTCCCAGTGCCTGCGCCAGATGATACGAAAATGGCCTATAACGAAGAATGGAGAGAAGGACACGGCACAAGGTGCTGGAAAGAAGCCTTCATACCCCACCAGGTTATTCTTTCATTTTAAACACTGAGTCTATCTTTTTTTCCTAAACCTAATTTATCTCCTTATTGCGGGTATAGGATATTAAAAATAATAATGTCATGCTGAGGCTTAGTGGATTCGAAAGGGAGGTTTTTCTGTGGCTTGCGCATTTGGTGGGAATTTGACTGGGAGAAGGCCCTTGAGGTTAAGCCCAGTCTTTTGGCATCATACTGTCCCAACACACTGCAGCTAAATTAATCTTCCAAAGCGTCACTTTTGTTGCGTCAGAGATGAGCCCTGGTTTCCCGTCTGTGCCGTAACTCCTCCTGCTTTCCGGCCAGCCCTGACTTTCAAGTCTCATTTCTTGGTACTCCTTTACTTGAACTTGATTACTAAGGCCCAGGTTACTCATCATCCTTGCAACACACCGGGCAGTTCTCTGTGTGCTTGAGCCCCTCGCTTTGGAATGTCTTGGTCACCTGTCTGTGTGTCGGCCTTGTTTATTCACCATGGTCTAAGGTAAAGGCTTCTTCCTGCGGGAGGCCCATTATGGTCACTGCAGGTTTGATAATTCCCTCTTCTAAAGTCCTACTAAAATTCTATTTGTGCCCCTGTAGGCCATTCTTTACCTATTGTCCTTTATTAAGCTGTTTTAAAGCCGACCTTTATTAATTCATGGTGCATTTATTAACTGTCCTCTCTGAGTCAGTGACTGTCTTAGGAACAAGGAATCCTGTGGCGGACAAAGCAGATGAAGCCCCCGGGCACCTATGTCATTAAGTTGTGAATTCCTCAAGGGTAGTTCCTTCACCTTTATATTCAACTTAGGACAATGCTTTGAATGTGGAAGGCAGTTCCTGTCACCAGTCAGTCAGTGCTTTCCCATCCTGTAAGACTCAATGCCCTCTTTTAGGCAGTATTTTATAATGTACCTTTATCTATGTGGAAAAAAGCGATAGATAGTATCGTTTGTTGACGCAGAACTTCAAAAATGTTTAAAAGAATGTTAAAAAAACATCGAAATAACAGCTTCAGAAGGACAAATAAAAGAAGAGCAATTCACACAAAATAATAGGCTTTTCATTATGAAAACTCTCGGCCATGACTACTTCGACGGCGCAGTGTAGTCAGAGGCGTACGTGAGGATTCTCAACAAGTAAAAAGATAAGAAACCACTTCCTACCGGCAGATGAAATAGCAGGGTATGAGTAACACTAAAATGAAAGCTGGCATTTGGAAGGATTCTAACAAATTGGTTTCGCTCACGTACAATGAGGGTGAGAGAGACAGCAACTTAACTGAAGTTGGTGCAGCATTGACCATGACAACCGTGGCCCAACAGAGTAGGGAAATGAGGAAGTGCGACAGTTCAGCAAAGGAACTGTATCTTACTTCTAAGAGGAGGAGCAAAATAATTCCTGTGGAATGACCTAGGGCAGAGTAGTGACCAAGCAACGTAGAAAACGTCTTCTGTTTTAAAATCCTGCCACGTGTTGGGGAATACTTTCAGTTTCTGGTATTTATTAAGACTTTGAAGGCCAAATATTTTGGCAGGTGGTAGGGAGCTGAGGGTGGATTAAGAAAGAAAAGAGTAATATATATAGGAGGCTGTAGAAGACTGTTTTACGATATGTTTCTGAAGCTTAAGAGGAAAATTAAAATTAATAGGCAACTCATTTCCACTTCCGGTCGTGACGGAGAAACTAGTATTGGAATGGCCTTCCATAAACAATACATATCTGTACAAAATATGGGAAACAAATGTGTTTTGATGTTGGACAAGAGCCAGCACAAGATCGTGGTCCCTGAAAGATGGAAGGGAAGGATGCTACATCGTGTGAGCTCTCTGGTGTTCAGGGTGAAGCTGTGTTCTGGACCACAGGGCAGGGAACGGGAACCTACACGGAGATCAGAGCCACTCAAGGAAGAGAGAACTCGAATTTGCAAGGCAGAGAATCAGAGAGAAGAGGGAAATAAAAAGAAAGCTCTAGAAATCTGCATGGAAGTCCCGTGGACTCTGGGACGGAACTCAGTGAGAGGAGAGAAAAAGCACAGCGGTGGAAAGAAAAAGAAAGAAGCCAGGAGCTACAAGGTGAGCAGCTCCTAGAGCAGGCCCCGGCTGAGAAGAGTCTGAATCTGGTCTAGCCAGGGTGGAAAGACCTCATTAAACATTCAGAGTGTTCAGCAGAGGTTCCAGAAAAGCGTGCCTTAGGAGTAGGGCCAAACTAGTCACTCAAAACTTGACCTAATTATGCTCAATGACAAGATTCAAAAGAATCGAGCACATCTACAAGTAATTTAACTACTGCCAGACCAAAAATGTAATGCTCTTTAAAAGAAGACAGAAAAATTCAGAAAATCAACATGATAACGTTCACAATATTCAATATGAAAAAGCAGATTACTGGTTACCCTCATGATAATGTAGAGGGTCTAACAAATGTGTAAATTGTGGTCCGAGGAAGAGAGAAGGGGAGACTAGAAAGATATTTGAAGAAATAGTGCTCAAAAAATTTCCCAACCTCATCAAAATTATAAACACACAGGTCTGGGAAGCCAAGTGACTGCAAGAGGAGAAACACAAAGAAAACAACAAAGAGACATGTTCTAATAAAACCCCAAAAATGGTGAGAAACAGACAAATCTTAAAAACAGCCAGAAAAATAAAAGATATTATGGATCAGGAGATGGGGGTAACAGTTGACTCCATCAGAAACGATGCAAACCAGGAGACAAGAAATGATGTTTTAAAAATACTGAGAGGAAAAACAAAACAAAACAAAACAAAACAAAAAACAACCCACTGTATTAATCAAGATTTCTAAATCAGCAAAAACATCCTTCAAAAATGAAAATGAAACAAAGATATCTTCATCCAAACAAAAGCTGAATTTGTTTGCCAGATATTAGAAGAAATGTCAAAAGATGTTCCAGAGGAGAAAAATATCACTTAGAAACTCAGATCTACTTGATGGAATTAAGAGCGCTAGAAATAGTAAATAAGAAGCAAAATTAAAGACATTTTTAAAATTTTCTGATTTCTCCAAATATTAGTGACTGTATAAAGCAAAATAAATGGCAGAGCATGACGTTTATATGCAGAAGTAAAAAATAAGTGACAGTAGTACGGAGGATGGCAGGAGAAATTTCAAAAAATACTTGCAAAGTGGGTATCACATTATTTGAAGGAAGATTGTAATAAGTTGAAGGTGCACGTTTCATATGAAACATAAACTACGTATGATTCTAATTGTTCAGCTAGACAGCTGGCTCAATAAAAGACGGCATTTGTCAGAAAAAAAGGCAACCCAAACGAAATAAATGTGCATCACCAAAACGAATTATGTACAGAATAGCCAAGTGGGACCCTCCCACACTGAGTTAAACATATATGGGAAATAAGCAAGAAAAAAAGAGACTCTTGAAATGGAAATATGATTGGCTTAACATGGCTTCTGTATTTCAATTCTATCATAATTGTGGGTAGACGTGTATTATATTATGCCTCCGTCTGACCACTTCAGAGTCAGGGAAATCAGAGGGTGAATGAAATTGCATTTAACCATCTTTGCCACAGACTCAGAGCTTCAGTCTTGTCTTATTTGTACTATGTTATCAGTGGTTTTTTAGTGAAAACTCAACACATCATTTATTAATTGTAAATGCAGAGATTATATGACTAGGTTGTATTTTATAATCATTCTCTACCAAGGATGTGCTTTATTTTTTCCTATAAGATTTATGCTGATTACACCTCTGAGCCGCAGTGAGGGGACAAAAGCTCTAGCCTGGAATAAAGGGTGGCATGTGTCTGAGTCTCTGTAAGTGATGAGCATTGTGGCTGCAGAAAATTGGTAAAGGACCTGGGTCCAGCTCAGGACAAGAGAAGCATCACAAGTCAAGGCCACGTGACTGAAAACATCTAGGTGATAAAACTTATTTTTAAAGATTGTTTTCTGAGTAAGTATTGCCACTGAAAATAATAATAGTAAGCCACAAGAAAAGTTTTATTTGGCTCAACTCCCCACCCAAGCCTAGCTCTGACACTGCACACATTCTTGGTAACTTGGCAACAAAATACCTTCTGTTATGGAAAGACCACGTTCTTGAACACGTATCAATTCCTCTCTCTGGTGTCGGGGGCAAACAACACGCCAAGCTGCTGGAGCCTATACCAGGCTCCCTGTCCTACCTGGCTTTAGCCCTTCTGTCCCAGCCCTGTCCCCAGCCCCACTGCCCCCTGTGGGCCCACTTTCTCTGAAGGACTTGCTCACTGCTTCTGTCCCAGGCCTCTGGGATCGCCAGGTCTGTTGGCCTGAAAATGCCCTAGTGGAGGATGGACTGTTTGTTGTGAGATGTTACCGTAATGGAGGATGAGGGGGTTCTCTTTTTTCAACAGTTCTCTTGCCTTTGGAAGCAGGGAGTTGGAACTTCTGGGACTGTTATGGGTTGCTTGTCAGGCAGAAGCATCAGGAAAGACTTAAGATGTGTAGGTTCTCGACTCGGATGAACTTGAATTTGAATCTTAACTTTTCCATGACCTGTGTGAATCAATCTCCTGAGGTCCCACTCTCCCCGACCCGAAGCCAGCACCTCAGACACGTTGGAACCACATGGGACTCCAGGCTACCTACTGCACAAACAGAATGAATGAAAACATTACAGAAGGAATAAAAACATTACAGAAGAAGAGGAAATGTTCTGTGATTTCATGGAATTGTTGGGGACTAATTTAATAGCTCAAACTCAGGCCATTCTCGTTTTTGTAAACAAGAGAACAAGAAAAAAGAAGATAACAGCAACACACATTTGGCTGTGGTTCTTCAGTGGACTTCAGTTTAACAATGCCTTGTTTTTTGTGTTTTGGCCGGTCATGACCTGAAGAGGGATGTTGTCTACTGCAGTGAACAAGTGTCTCTGTTTCTCTGTCTGAGGGCACACACACAAATAGGAAGGCCTGACCAACACATTCATTTCTTAGGACAATAAAATGCAAGGCATCCCCTCATTACGATAAGGCAGGTTATTGTGCTAATTGCCTGACACTATGAGTTGCCTGATGCTAATCCCCTGTCCGGGGACACCTGGCAGTTCTCAGCCCAGCAGCAGAGTGTTTGGGTGGACGGGAGGCCTGGGCTCTCACCTGCCCACTGCCCCCACGCTTTTGTGTGGCTTGCGCTGCCTTTTATGAGACAGAGAGATTTTCTTTCAGGAAAATGTGGCGAACTGAAAGGTCCTTTGTATCTTCCATAACGTGGGGAGAGGGGTTTCAGATCTCCTTCGCCTGCAAGGCAGGGGTGGCCGAAAGCGAACAAAGGAAGCCATTTTAAGTTTGATGAGCTGAGAGAAGGGAGACTATTTGAAGCTCTGGAAAAATCCCAGAAGGTAGCTTTTCTCCCTTTTAATATAAATGTGTGACCAGACTCTCAGAGCCGATTTGATCTATGTGCGCCTGGTGGGCACAGGCCTTGAAGGCTGCTACTGTTCGCAGGGAAGCGCCAGCGTTCTTTCCTGAGACCCAGCCAGCGATGCGGCCTGTCGTGGGACAGCTTTACGCTAGGAAAACCTTTAGAATCACCTAATTAAACATATTATAATGTCAGTTCATGGTACAAACACTTTCGCTTAGAAAAATATAATACTTAGTCTGGAATGGGACAAGATTTTTTTTTTTTTTTTGCATTGAATATCAACATGTCACAACACTTTAACATTTTCAGGAAAAATCTGCTTTTGGGGGGGATTTTTTTCCAACGTTCTAGATTCATTTCCCAAGTGCAAAGAAATTTGGGGCTCCCCTCTCCTGCCAGGGGCTCCCTGCTCCTTCCTCCACACTGGAGCTCAGCCCCAGCCAGGCAGTCTGGAGGGCTACACGCTTTGAACCTCTGCGGGGGGCCCTGGGGGCGTAGCTGATTATTTTTGCATAGGGGCATTAAAATGCCAGGCATCAATTTTTGTCTCTGAGTGAAGCTATCTCTACATTGAAGAGGCAGGCTCCAGCCCTGTTCAAAGAATTTTTCCAAGTACAAATTATGGGAACCCCAGAGAATTGGCTATATTTCTTTAAATCCCCTCAAGGTCCTTCTGAAGATGCCTGTGGTTCTCGAAGAAACAGTAAATCCCGCCTGGGGTTGGGGGGATGTTGCGCCCTCCCCTCCCCTCCAGCGTCCTCAGCGAGTATCCGGCGGGGCGGGTGAAGCTGCCGGGGCAAAGGCAGATTAGGTAATACCCCTCCCCCTAGACTGCAGATGTGTGAACTAGTTTAAAACTTTTATTAGGGCTTTTATTAGACTCCATTGCAGTCCCAGCCTCTTTACAGTTGCCAACTTAGCCAGTTGCTCACAAGTTACAACAAATTAGGAATACCTAATGCCTGAGCTATTCTTACACTTTGGGGGCAAAATCCCAAACAAATCATCTTCCTTGAGAATCCAGTTGCCCTCTTAGAAACTGCACTCACAGGCAGAATGGCCCCTGAGCCAGAGTTTCATTACAGCTTCGAAATGACCCTGTGGCTCAGTTCTCTCAAGCACGTAAAACCCAGCGTCCTTTATCATTTTCTGCCTGGCCGCAGAATGGCCCTCCCTCCTGTCTTTGATGGCTTTCCAAAGCCATTTCTTCTCTTCTCTCTATTGTGTGGATTCCTTACATGACCTTACAGCGTTCGTGAGCGCCAGACGAGCATCTCCGACGGCTGCCATTGGCTTTGGTCTCAGAATAGGCGTTGGGACACGGAAGATGCTCCCCGTCTTCCCTCTGATTGGGAAGAAGGGGACGCCGCTCTCACCTAGGAGACACAGCATCCCGGACTTGGCCTAAATGTGTTTTATCACAAACCAATGAAACAGGCTTAGCAGGCTGTCCAGCTCCTTCATCTGACAAAGACGTTTACCACCCCCTGTTTAGACTGACAGACAGAGGAGCAAGTAGGCACCAAGCAGGAGGCGTGTGTTGAAATATGTCCATTCAACAGCCCTTGAAGTTTCAATCCAGGCACCAAAATGACACTGTTGTACCTTAATAGCTGCACCGAAACCTAAGTCTTTTGAACCAATGAAATGATAGGACAGTATAAGGTTTTAAAAAGTGAAAATGATCAGTTGAATCACTACAGGGTGGGGCAAAAGTAGGTTTACAATTGTTCCTATGGAGAATAGTACAATAAATAATAATCCAAGAATAAACTCTGTTTTGCATACTCACAACTCTAAACCTACTTTTGCCCCATCCTATATAATGTTTTATTTGAACTTATTAAAAATGTCTTAATGCATACATGTGAAGATTGCCTGGTTCCAACCCAATATTCAAGAACATTAACTCAATTTATTGTGCCTCTAGCTTTGCCTGTTTTCACCAGTTTCTGTTTAACTTCCTGCCACCATGGTTACTTCCTATGGTAATGGTTATACATCAGGGACTAGCTTAAGTGTTCGCCAAAAAATCAAGCAGATGTAACTCATTTTAATCTTAATCCCTTTATTTTGTAGACAAAGTTGAGCTCCAGAAAAAACAAACAAACAAACAAACAAACAAAAAACATTTTCATTTCCAGAAAATCCCGGCTACAAATCGGGACTCTACCACATCCCAGAGATGTGGCCCTAGGTGAGTGGTCTAGCCTCTCCAGGTCTCTGGCCTCAGCTGTGAAAAGGAGTCCATGTGAACTAAAGGTAAAGCCGTTGTGCTAATTAAATCCACGGCATGTTAAGTGTCTGACGCGGAAACCCCAGCCCCCTTCTCTTTTCCCTGCGGGCACAGCTGGGTCTAGAACCCTGGATGCCTAACTCGCAGCCCAACATTCTTTCACGTTCCCAGGGTTGCTTCCTGCTGAGAATAACAAGGAAGAAAGCAGTTTTTATGTACAATGATGTATGGTCGGACAGTTTCGCTAGGACTCTGACAAGTTTTGATAATATTTTAGTTTTAAATATATGATATCTTTTAATTTCCCAAACTTATAGTTAAGGTCTCTTTTATAAAAAAAGTTTAAGATATAATTGAGATATAACATTATATTAGTTTCAGATGTGTAACATGATGATTCAATAAATGTATATATTACAAAATAATCACCACAATAAATCTAGTTAACATCCGTCACTACATACAGTTACAACTTTTTTTTCTTGTGATGAGAACTTTTAATACGTACTCTCTTGGTAACTTGAACATATACACTACAGCATTATTAACTATAGTTCCTGTGATATAGATTACATCCCCAGGACTTATTTATTTTATAAAGTGAAGTTTGTACCTTTTGAATCCCTTTACCCACCGTCTCTAACAACCAACCTGTCCTCTGTATCTGTGAGTTCCTTTTGTTTGTTGGTTGGTTGGTTGGTTGGTTGGTTGGTTTTTAGATTGCACCTATAAGTGAGATCATACAGTATTTGTCTTATGCCGTCTGACCAATGTTACTTAGCGTAACGTCCTCGAGCGCCATCCATGTTGCAACGGCAGGCTTTCCTCCTTTTATGGCTGAACACTATATATATATATTGTTCTTGCACTCACACACACACACACGCACACATATTCATATATATCTGGCGTTTTCTAGATCCATTAATGTGCCGATGGATGCTTAGGTGGCATCCACACCTTGGCTATTGTAAATACAGCTGCAGTGAATGGGGGATCCCCTTTCCTCCACACCTTTGCCAACCCTTGCTGTATCTTTTCTTATGTAGGGCCTTATACCCATCATACCCATTTCCATGAAATGTTTCTCGAATGTAAGTCCTTACTGAAGTATTTAAAAATATACAAGTAAATAGTCATGGAAAGCAAATTGCTTTTGCTTGCTGCATTGGCAAGGCGGCCAGCAGGGCTTTTCTGCATCTGAGGAACCTCCCTCCAAAGTCAGCAGTTACCAAGGGCTACTTCATGGGGTGATCTACCGAAGAAAATAACAAACTGCTTACATTTTGGATACAAAGAAGAACATCTTTACTTGTTTAGTTCTGGTTTTCATTTTCTCAGATTGTTGACTCATAGAATTTCTTCTTGAATGTGGATTTTTCAAATCCACTTATTTTATTCTCTCCTCTTGATGATTTGGTTTTGTTGAACTTTAAGAAGTTAATGCAAATAACCACTTATTTTGCTTCCTCAAAGAAACAGACGTTGGCTAATGTCGCACACCTCTGTGCACGCTGCCGCGGGCCCTGACACCCGGACTGCGGCTCCATGGCAACCAGTGGGCGGAGCCAAGACTTTAGCACGTGGCCTACGTCATCATCAGAGCGCAGGCTCTGCCACAGTGTGCGTCTTACTCCGCAAGAGGATTTGCGGGCCTAGGGTAATCGCCAACTCTGTTTGCTTTCATTGTCCAGAGAGTGACCCCAAACTATAGTGAGCGCACACACGCACTGACATCCATGCGTGTGCGCGCGCACACACGTATGTCTATTATATATATATGTGTATATCTGTACGTGTGTGTATATTACATATAAAATCCTGTGTTTTGTGTGTAATATATACTATTTAATATATTAAATAATGTATAAATTATTAAGATAAAATAATATAAATTCTGTATGCTGTGTATTATATATGCACGTGACCGCACATATTTTACACACACATATCCGTTTGGTACAGGCATAAAATACCTATACATATACGGAACCGTACTCATTTCTGTGGGTTGCGCCTGGGGACTGAGGTAGAGGAAGGCAGTGTTTCAGTCTAACATTTTTACAAGTTTGGTCTTTTTAAAAAAATTTAATCTTCATTGTATTTTTTTCCATTACCATTTAGTCCCCTTATTCCCCCCTTTTTGTATTAACTAGTTTGCTAAAATAAGTGCCTGCCAGCCTTAGTCTCTCCAGTGCTCTTTGGGACTGAAGCCAGGCCATTCAGCATCCAATACGTTTGGTCTAAGTCAATGAGAACGTTCGCTGTTGGTGCCAACGTGTCTTTTTGGTCCTCTTTCTCTAATAATGTTATTCTGGCTCAGCCAACACAGTCTCCAGTTGGCTATCATAAGCTTCTTGCTTCGCCTCATTCTCTTAAAACTCTGTGGTAATTGCCCAGAGTGGCCCCATCGATGATCATCACGTTAGTGTCATGTTTGCGGGGCTTACCGTCAGCAAATGAGCCAGCCGCGTAGTGGAACTTAAAGAGCATGGTGCTCAGAGGAATGAGGTTGATGATGGGGAGGCACAAGAAGATTCCACAGGTCATTGTGGAGGCCCCCTGTCCTGGGGTGACATTGGTGTAGAAGAAGAAGAGGGTACTTAGTTCACTCCAAGCTAAGGAGGTTACTTAAGTATAACTTTGTTGACTCTCGGGTTTGGTGTGTATGGGTATGTGTATGTAAATTTTAAAAACATGAAAATTACTTAGTGTTCAGTTTAAACGTAGAAAAAAATGTAAAGAATATTAGCTCATTTGCAGGGGGCGGAAAACGAGTTGTCAGTGAGACACTGGTTATTCCATCTAGATTTTCCTAGCTTCAAATATAATGAAAGAAAAACAGACGAACTAATACTACGTTTATTTGGATAGGTGAGCTCAGTGATCAGATGTCAGCTCTCAAAAGTTATCATTCAGCTTAGAAACGTGATTTAATTACTTGCAATTCATTCTCCTGCTTTGTTTTGGAAAAAGATGACTATATCAGTTTTATGCTGGTTACATTAGTTTTCCTCCTGCTGATGATTCAGGAATCACCATCTACCATTGCTTTTGGGTGTTTTGAGGTTTCTCATGCAGATAAGCAAAATGTCAAAGACAATTAAAAAATAATTAGCAATTATAAGAGTTTAAAACATACCTTTTCCATCTTAATTTACAATCTACTTTGACACTAAATTGATATTTTGGGAAAATCTAAATCCTTTGAGAGAAATAAACTTATAAAATAGTCTAATGTGTATAATATAAAGTAAAATAGAAAAAAATCATTGAGTCTCTAAAATAATATTAGTTTTTTATGTCAATTTTTCTTTAACATTGACCTCTTTTTTTGACTGTTTTATTGAAAATTCTACAGACAGTAGCTTATTTTTCCACCAACCTAAGCACCTGAGACTTTTGGCTGATGGATAGAAGACTAATAAAATTGCCTATAAAATGTAACTTTATATCATAACTTACACAATGTTTATAGAATGTATTCCAACATTTACTTTTTTCCCAAAAGCAAACATCTCAGTGTTTGTATGTATAGATTCATTGTATTACAATGGAAAACAACAATTAATAACTTGATTTTGAATGATGATAAGTAACACTTGCTCTGTTATGTTGGTGTGTTTCGTACGTACCAATCAATAAATCTAAAGAGAGGGAACACGAGTCGCTTAGCATAATTATTTCTGAGCCTAAAATGAAGGAAATAGAGTAATATTTTATGGGAGCATATTTTATTAGCTTGATTTTCAAATGCTAGAGTAAAACTGTGTCTGTGACTCTCTGTACTGCCTGAAATAATATGGAATAATAATAATACTAATCTCCCTCTCTCTTGATTTATTATAGGAAAGAGGAATCGGCTCCCATGGTTATGAAGGCTGAGAAGTCTCAAGGTTGGCCACGTGCAAGCTGGAGACCCAGGACGGCCTTTGGTGTCATTCAGTTGCCCAGACGGCCTGCGGACCAGGGGCGTTGATAATGTAAGTCCTGGTCCACGTCCGAAGGCCTGAGAGCCAGGAGTGCCAGTGTCTGAGGGCAGGAGGCAACTCCGTCAGAGAGCGCAAACTCGTCCCCTTCTACCTTTTTCCTCTACAGACTGAACGGTGCCCACCCACCCTTTGATCAGTCCACCGATTCAAATTCTCATGTCTTCCAGGAACACTGTCCCGGCCCCATTCCATGTTTCAGCGGTCACTTGGGCGCCCCTTTGCCTAGTGCAGCTGACACACAAAAGGAGCCCTCACAGCAGTCAGGGAGCGCTCTCCCGCTGCCACCCTGGGTCTCTGAAAGCCGGACTTTTTCAGCTATCCATTTGGCTTACTCCTTTACCTGCTTCATTCTTTGCTCAGTGTCATCCTCTTGGTGACATGGATCATCCTATTTAAAATTACACTCTTTCCATCCAGCTCCTCCCATCTCTTTTATTCTTTGTCATGTTTCTCTATAAAACACCACATTTGAAATGCTGTAAGTCCAACTATTTATTATGACCACAGTATCCTCACAGCAGATTATAAAAGTCACGATAGGAAGGATTATCATTTTTAAAAATTTTCTCATTTTCCCCGCTGTGTTCCCATCACCTATAACCATTAGTACGTAGCAGCTCAATAAAGTTGTACAAATGAATAAATAAGTGAGTAGTTGTAGGTTACTTTCTCCAGATATTTGTTGTACTCTTTAGTTAATTTCTTTGTTTTTTTAAAGGAATTTTAGCATTTCATGAAAATAATAGACCTACTATAATCACCACTTAAACTGATGACAATGAACATTGTGATAATTTAGAGAAAACTCCCAAAGAGAGGGAGCCAGTAATAAAACGAAGCAAATTTGCTGAAGATCATAGAATTCTTCTCAACCATAAAAAAATCAATAAATGCAGTGTTAGTCTGCCAAGTATGACAGAACCAGAGTTATAAGGATTTGACTCATTCAGCACAAGGAAATTGATGTGGATGCTGAAACAAAAAGAGCCGATAGAAACGTGATTTGTTGCTGACCTACCAGTAACAGCCCCTGGGGTGTCTCGGCTCCTGAAGCCTTGAAGTCACACATGACATGTGTTCTGGGCATAGGTCTTCTTCCACTGTGGTGGGAACTGGGTAGAAAGCATAGATGCTTTCCATAATGGATTTGTAACTGCCCAGAGACTTGAAGGAGAAAATCGAAAGGGAACCAGAAAAGGAGGGGCACGGAGATGATGCTCACCTCTCCCCTTCCCATCCTCCCTCCTGCACCTCCTTCTGCCTGTACCCACTTCCACTTCCACTTCCACTTTGGGTCCCCTCCATGCTGGGCCCTGAAAGGGGAAGCAGAACATGGCCTTGGCAGTTTTACCGAGAGTGTAGTATTTTTGTCCTTGCTAAAGATGGGTATTTATTGAGAAACAAAGAGCTGATAGGGATTCAGAAGCAAACGCCCGACTAACGGTAAGTGAAATCAGACAGTAAAAACGAAGGCTAAAGGCGGGGGGAGTCGGGACTTGACCCTCACAGGCGGCCTATCCCACCTGGCAACCTTGGACCATTATTGAGCTCTCCCCGCAGCAGATTTCAAAGAAGTGTCTGGAAGATGTTCAGAAGGGAAAAATGATTGCAATCACATCACTGTCATGTGCCAGAATGTTGCACATGTTGCAAAACCCGTATTGCAATACCCCTCAATGATTTCTCCACCAGAAGAAAGTTGTGTCCTATTAAGTGGTGCTCAGGATGTCCAGCAAACACCATTTACATGCCAACCAAGGCCAGTGCCTACAGACACTGTAAAAGACACATGAAAGAGGACAACATCCCAGTTTTCCCTGGAGAACTGGGCATCAAAAGTGCCATCTACTCTGTTTAGCTCTGAGCACTGAGTCCTCTGAAACAAGATTCCCGCTTTGCCTTTGTAGATTTCCGGGCTGCCTGTGTACTTGAATATCCCCTCCCCTCCTTTTTTCCGGCACCCGTCTACCTATCTGTGCCTCTACATCTCCCGCATAGGGAGACACCCATGCTAAAACAAGGGATTGAATTTGCCTAGCTCTCAGTTTTAAATGGATTTGTTAAATGGGAGCTTTTACATACTACTCTACAGATCAGTACAAGTCATCCCTTCCCAATTACTTTTAAGTTTAGAGTGTACACTGTGGATTCATAAGGAACCAGAAAGAGATGGGAAAGTAACCCTGAGAATTCAATCTTTCTCTCTCTGTCTCTGTATCTGCATTTGATCTCTTTAAGGCAATTTTATATATGTTATTTCATTTTACCTTTTCCACATTAACAAAACTGTTTTGTTATTAATCCCCTTTTATAGTGCAAGAATGTATTTAGACAAGCCAAATAACGAATTCAGAGTCACATAGCTGATACATGGCAAAGTTAGAATTCAAACTCAAGTCCATCTGATTTCAAGGTCAACGTCCAATCAAAAAAGGGAGCTCCTGTGTGGCGTGGCTCTCAGGGGAGGTAGGGCATGCCTATTTTTGTGACCATCGCGAGAGGAAAGGCTTCCCACGGTTAGTTTTTAAAACTCCAAAGTTCACCCTTTCACTGACACAGTGAAACCCCCACCCTGCCAAGTGCTGCCACCTCCAATGTCGTGTCTTCCATTCCTCCTGTTTTTGCATTTCTGTTGTATTGATTTCTGTTGTATTGATTGTTTGTGTGATAGTTACTTGCTTACATGGCTTTTCTCCCAAGACATGGTGTGCGCATCAAAGAGAGGATTTCATACTCCTCATCCTGCCTACCCTTCAGGGCAGAGCCTGCTTCTGTGCACATAGTAGGTGCACAACAAATGCTAAAAATACAGTGGCGGCCGTGCACGAGTGTGGAGCGCCAGGGCTGCGGAGCCTCTTCAGTCCCATGAGACCCGCATTAGCATGAAAGAGAGAAGAAACCGTTCTCTTGGCGTTGGAGTTTAGTCTGCTCCGGCCAAACATAGAAAGCTGTCGTGTGAATATTTTTGAACCTCAAAAACAATTTTGGTTTAAGTCTGGGGGTGGGGAGGAGGGGATGGTGGCTCTTATTTCCCCCACACCAGTCCACCCATCTTATATTAGAACATGTAATCCCGACAGTGCTGACTGTCTTAAATTTTGTGAACAGAGTGTCCCCGGGACATGGTTTGGTACACAGATTGCCTCTTTAAGCAGCTTTCTTGTAGCTTATCACTAAATTAAGGGATCAGCAGCTGCTGAGACAAGTATTGCCTAGATGCCGTGTTGATGAGTTTCTCAGGCAAGAGGGAGTCATGTCAGAACTGCTATTGTTAGGAGTCGGACTGTTTCCAGTGAAGCATTTGCACGAATCATTTGCTTAGCGCTAGTCATTCAGTCATGCCACTTGCTCTCAGCCCACTGTTTCCTCTTTGAACTGGCAAAAACAACTCTGGAACACTCACACACACACACACACACACACACACACTCCATTTCCTAAGAGTCACAGGCTTCGGCGTAATAAACTAGACTGGACTCAGTGACCAAGTCACAGGGCTGCTGCTTCTGGTTCCAGTGGCCTGGGAAGGCCACCACACACCTTGAGCCCGTGGATGCAGAGGCTGTCGCCTCTTTCCTTTGTTTCATTCGTGCAGTATTTTATACATGCTAGGTAGAGGACCAGCCATCCAAACTTGTTGAGGACTCTCCTAGTTTCAGCACTGAAAGTCTCCTGTCATGGGATACCCCTCAGTCCTGGTCAAGCTGGGACAGTCGGTCACCGCAACCTAAGGTGACTTATCAATGCTGGTAATTCAGAGACTCACATTCTGGGGCTGGTGTATGAGCTAGAAGGCTTTGGACTGTGGTGCCCAGAACACGAATCGGTGGTTAAGTCCCAGTGACTTTATGCTAAAAAGTAGTCATGGAATTCCCAGAGGGCCCATAAATACCCTTTACTGCAGAGCTTCCAACCTGCTGTGCCCAGTGGTGGTAGACGCTGGCCCATGGGCTACTGCCGATGGGCTCCCGAGGTGCTGAGACGTGGACCCCCTCACTCAGCCCATGGGGTAGCTGGGCGGGGCCTGCCATGCCTCCAACCGTCTGGCCATGAGCTATCTCGTCTCTTTAGCCCAGGCATGAGGCTGAAATAATATCACTTATTATATTATTAATAGCTCTTCAAAATAATATCATTTTCTACGCGTGTCATAATAAGAAAAAAGCCAGGAAGAACTGTTCAAATCCAGCCCATTCATTTTATGGATGGAGCCTAACTTAGGTCATTTCTATTAAATACAGGTTGGCATCAAGCTGAGGCGAAACTCTTCAGTTTGTCTGTGTTCAGCTGTGGGAAAGCCGACAAATTACTACGTAGTGACTGGTAAGTGACAAAACTCAGAAAACCAAACCAACGGTGCCATAGTCTTATCCGTTTGCATCACGTGCGCACAACCAGGTAGGTGAGAAAAAGAACAGTTGTTTATCTGGATAATATCAATAGAAATGCCTATGTTGCTTCGCTTAATGTGTGTTTTCGATAAACTTTTACCATTGAAACCTGAATTACCTTTAAGTTCTAGTTGCCTATCTAATTCTTCAATTCCACACTTGAATTTGTACATATAGAAAGTTATGATTTCATAAATCAAGATGTCAGAAATGTAAAAACAGCCAAGTAAGAATTGCATACTTAAAAATCCAAGTTTCCAAGACAACAGGCATTTGCATCTTTACTTAATTATTCCGTAAAGATGAGTTCAAGTTCGAAATGGAGAAGGATTTCAGAGAGAAAGGCAAATGCACATAAAAGTCTCTGGCCTCAAGGGTCCTGGAGTTTCAAATTCTCGGTTCCTTTGCTGTTTCTCACAGGCAGTGAGTGGAGAAAGGACAGAGTCTGTGTAGGAACTTGGGCCTTTGCAGATCAGAATTTTACACTGTGCCAAGCTCGAATCCTGCCCAACTTCTGGCTCTTCGATTGCTTAATACATTAGTGGACTTCTTCCAGTTCCCAGCGGTTGGAGCTCCACATCACAGAGTCCCTGTCCCATCTGGTGCTAATTGGCACCCTTGTTGATAGTTTCCAAAAGCAGAACAGGAAAAATAAAAAGGGACTATCTTTCTATCCTTAGAAGCTAGGAGCTTAGTACAGGCAGTCCTCAATTTAAATTGAGCTGTGTACTAAAATATTTTATGTAAATCAGTTGTTAAGGACCCAGCACAATTTTTAAAAAAAAATTTTCAATTAGATTTGCATTCAGTATTATTCTGTGTTAGTTTCAGTTGTATAGCATAGTGGTTGGACATTCCCGTGCTTTGCAGAGAGGTCCCCCCGATATTTCAAATACCCACCTGGCCCCAGACATAGTTGTTACGATGTTATTGACTATGTTCCTATAATTATATCTCTGTGGCTATTCTGTAACTTCACCTTTCTCACCCAGTCCCCAAACTCCCTCCCCTCTGCCAGCCATCTACCTGTTTTCTGTACCTATGAGCCTGTTTCTATTTTGTTTGTTTATTTTGATCTTTAGATTCCACATATAAGTGAAAGCACATGGTATTTGGTATTTGTCTTTCTCTATCTTATTTCAGTAATTTCACTGAGCTTAATACTCTCTAGGTCCAGCCATTCTGTTGCAAAAAGTAAGATTTCATTCTTTATGATTGAGTAGTATTCCGTTGTGCGGAATGGATTTTTCTGATGGACTAACGTCATGCCTGATGGTTACTTCCCCAAGACAGCCCAGTTCACAAAAGTCTGCTGTTTGACCCATAATGTACCTAAGAAATAGTTCCCACCGCAATAGCATAGAACACTCATGGGCAAACCAAGGCGTAGGAAGGGGTGGTGCCACCAGCACTACGTTTGGTGACCGAAGGCCAGGATGTACTCTAACCACCTGTGTGACCTTGAATAATTCCCAGAAGTCTTTTTAGCCCTAAGTTTCTTTAACTGAATGGCGGGGGGAGCAGTTAATAAAAGTTACTTTTCATCTCTCACTGGACTGTTATTGCCAGGATCAAAGAGGGCAATCTATATGAAACCTTTTGAAAGTGACTGCGCCTTCCCTGAAATAATAAAACGGCCGGTTTCCCCTCTGTGTCCTTTCTCACCCTTGTCCGCAGAGTTTGGGGGGCAGGCGTCAGGGCCTGCCATCTGCCCAGGTTCCTTCTGGCGGCTCCCAGTGGGGAGAGGGGCTGGAGGCTGGGGGGCCATGCAGTAGCAGAAGCAGAGGTTCCTGAGCGATGAGACCAGGGGCCGACTCCTGAGCAGAGAGGGCCTCCTACCCCGTAGAAATTCTCAGAAGTTATTTCTTAGTCCAGGCGGCTCTCTGTCACCACTGTATTTTCTTTCTGGGACCCCAGGGATTGGCCTGTTGGTTTCGTTGTTAACACCGGTTATTTCTGAAGAGCACATCTTTCACCTCAATTTTGCTGAGGACTTAACGGCCTTCTTGAGGTTTCATAATGAATTTGATTTCTCAGTCCTAAGAGAGGGGAAATAGAAAGTCAAAAGATTTACTCTTCTAGTCTCTCTTTTCATGAAGATATAGATGAAAAATAAGGTCACACAAGCATGCTAACTGTATATTCTTTTAATTGAAAAACAATGACATTTATCTTTATTTTTGAAAAGGAATAAACTTAGGGAATTTCATCTCAGAACCTGGTGCTAGGTCTTTGGGGAGAATAGGCTTGAATCGCCACACGGGACCTGGGTACAGACCAGCGGGCCATCGCTGAGGCTGGAGAGCCTGAGAAACAAGGTAGACTGCCTGAAGAAAGCGGGGAGGAGAGCTGCTCTGGGGTGAGACGATTATTCTTCCCTGCTCCCTGATCCTCCTTTCCTCCCCACAAGGGAAAAGATATCATCGGGGGCGTCCGTTACGGCCTTTACTACAATTGCAGCTTCTTAGTCACACCTGACCACTTCCTGTTCTGTCTTCACTCAAGTGGTCCACCTTCTGAGCATCCTTTGTCTTTCCCGCAAACACCTGCCATCACTCTGTACCCTCTTCCACGATGATGCCAAATAATCTCGTTCCATCCTCTCTGTCACTCTACACTCCCCTTAGCTACCAATAACGCCAAACTGCTCGTCTCCCAACCTCTTCCTCAGGCCTCCCCATTAGCCTTCTGCAGTTCCATTTCATTTAAAAAGTAGCCATTACTTTAGGAGGAGTGTGATGATGTTAAAACATAGCCCCTATCATCCGGGAGCTGTCTCCTTGCACTTGCAGCTCGGTACACAGCAGGGGATGGAGCAGTCATGTGCCGAGCACACAGAGGAGAATTTATCCAAAGGATCAAGGAGGTCCCCATGGAGGCTGGGTCTCGAAGGACACAGGAGAGAGAGTGAAAGGGGAGAGGACCTTTTAAAGAAAAGGAAGACGGCTTAAGACAATTCTAGTTAGATTATCCCAAGTAAGAAAAGATCACAGATGAATGAGTCACTGCTGCTTCCCAAAAATCCGTCCATTTTTTTTCCCACCAGGACAAGTGAAAGAGAACCTTTAGGTTTCAAATGAAAATCTCTCATAATATGGGAGTAAGGGAGACAGCTGAGTCAAGTAAGAGAAACACTCTTTTCTTTTCTCCTTCAGTCTATAGACACAAGCCTTTTGAAGGTCCTCAAAACAACCCACTCAACTTGAACTCATGAGGAAAAACGGCAAATGGAGAGTGTATCCCAGCCACTTGTGGCTTATTAGCAAAGCAGCCTGCAGTCAAGGATACTGGCTCATGCTAATAAATTCTCCGCTGAATGCCCCCCCGGCCCCCGCCAGTGGAAAGGTTGTAGTCATGTGGTTCTGTTTAATGAAAGCATAAACAGAGGCCATCCCATTTTAATTTAGACAAGGACGAGAGTTAGGACCTGGGGTTCTTGGGACAGTGACTCAGACTCCGAGCCGTGAACTCAAGAGGGAGCCTGTGTTGACATGTATGGATTGGGCGTCGGTTTTGATTTGACTGGTCAAGGAAAGAGGCAGGTTACGTTTAAGAAAAGAAAACAAAAGCCAGAGCACAGTGGGGAAAAGTCACAGTGACAGTTGGACAGGTGATCATTGTTTCCGTTTCCGTCTGTCGCTGAGATCAAGTAAGTCACACCAGTGAGGGCTCAGGAGCTTCATGTTTAATATGCTCTTGGTGGGGCTCTACTACCCACCTCACCCGTGTGGGGGCGCCAGACTTCTCGTCTGGCTCGTTCTCCTCTTCTTACTCATTTGTTTTTAGTTCTCATTCTTGTTCTCATTTTTGCCATTCATTCCTTCTTTCTTCGTTTCCCACCATGTTTTCGTCATCCATTCCTAAGAGAAAACAAAATAAAACAAAAAAAAATTGTGCAAACGTTTTCTTTTCCGAAGCTAATTTCTAATGCTGCTTCTAATTTTTAAGCAGTGATGTCAGAAATCAGTTCAGGAATTTACATTTCCAAACCGACAGAAATATATATAAACACATCCATGTTCAAGGAAAGAACATTTTGACAGTTCTTAAACAAATTCCCAGCTTGATTTTTATTTGTGACAGAATGCCTATAGGTTATTTGCTGACACTTCATAAGAATCAAAAGAGCAGGCTTATTATTTCTGATTCGGTTTCCCGTGCGGCGTCCTTATAAGCACCCTGGACAGGAAGTCAGATGTTTTCTGGTCTCCTGCCTGTTCCACTTCTCGCCGGGGGTTGACTTTTTTCTTGTCCTGGGACTCGGTCTCGAATTTGAACATCAGAGCTGGTCTACTTGATTTCTACCGTTGTCACACCTTAGAACTGTGATTCTCTAAGGCTTCAACAACAGAGATCGTCGTCATGGGGCATTTAGACGCTCTTTCTTTATAATGTCAGTTCCAGCTTTGCTATAAACCTGACCCTGAACATCATAGCTAAAGGCAGTCTCTTCTCTACTGTGAGAAATGACTACCTATACAGACTAGATTTCTCAAGGCCTCTCCTTCCTGTAGGTGACCGTGAGGTATGCTAATAGTAAAGACTTAAATGCC
This sequence comes from Mormoops blainvillei, assembly GCA_004026545.1. Lineage (NCBI taxonomy): Eukaryota > Metazoa > Chordata > Mammalia > Chiroptera > Mormoopidae > Mormoops > Mormoops blainvillei. The sequence continues at coordinate 55,256 of PVJD01009073.1, forward strand.
GCTATCTCCTGCCTTCCATGCTCACGTAGGTCCCCTAGATCGCCGGAAATTCTCACTCTGCAGGAGGCCTTGCCCTACAGTCCCAGTGGCCACAAGTTCTTTGGGTCTCATGGCACTGGACACAGCAGTTCTTAAATTAAGCGTCTTGCTACTCTACTGGGCATGACAGATACATTTCTGCTCTGCCAGGCGTGGCATGTTCACATGTGGTTCTGCTGGTTCGGCTGTCTCCTGGCGGCCGCTGATGCCAGGCTGGGTATAAAAGCCTGTGTCAGATGCTGCCTTCATTCGACTGCTAGGGACCTCATCTCTGTTGCTGATCCAGAAGTGCGGCGTTTCCTCCTGACTGACCGCCTTCAGACTGTGGACAAGCATGGCAGCAGATACAGCACCTGCTCTGCTGGTGCCCTTGGGGTGCCAACCCTGTGTGATAACGTTCAGAAAAAGTGGTTGGGGGGACACTGTCCTTTTTGTTAGGTTCTGCTCGAGGGGATCCCAAAGCAGAGTCACTGAGGTCACAAAGCAAAACAACTATTTTAGCATTTACTTAGAGCTGCTTGCTTTTCATAATTCTCAGACTGTGCCCCACCGGGGTTCAGCTGGGGGTGAATCTCAGACTTGCTTTGTTCAGAGTCACCTCCCGCACGCGGTGACTAAGGCTTTCTCACTGAGTCACTTCATCATGCCTGGATCCGTCCTCCCTCTGGACCGGTTCTCTCCCAGATTTCTCAGTCCTCATGTAAATAGATTTACAGAGGCTGACACTGCCCTTTTGCCAGATGTCCCCAGACACATCTGAATCTCTTTTAGTCTCAAGCTGAGACCTTTACTAGAGTTGCATAAAAAGCTGAATAGCATTCAAATTCCTGACAATGTTTTTTGGATTCCCTTGAACATCTAAACTCTGCCTTCCCACCCAGTGCGTCCTGCGTGGGGGCCCTAACGCAGCTTGTCAATGTGCTTTTGTACGGTTTGCTGTGTGTACATGTAGCATCTCCTTCTGGGCGGTAACCTTCTCGGGGTAGATCTTGTTTTCTTCTGTTATGCCCCTTGTCATGTCTTGCAGAGCGCTGCTCACATACTAGGATTTTGATTGGAACAGAGGCATTCGAGACGATCACTGGTGCTCTTGGGACAGTAAATTAATCTTACCTCCTTGGGTGACAGTAACTCAGTGGCTCAGGACAGGGACATGGCTCCCACCAGGTTCCCAAAGAGCCAGACCTGACAGTGTTACTGCAGGTATCGAGAAAAATTGGGTTTCCATCTTGAGCTTTGAATCCCTGGGCTGTGTTTTGGTGGCTCAGTATATGAGATGACATAGTGGCAAAGGGCCCCGGGGAGGTGCGCACGAGACCCCAGCGGGGCTGGAATCACACAGAATCTTAAGGGTCTGGAATTATCGGAGTGACTCGATGTTAGGGTTGATTGCATGTTAGTCAGAAACAGCATTCTTATTTCAACATTTTCAAATAATCCTCATGAAATGCCCTTAGCCAAGCCCCATGCAGTGAACACAGCTCCCTCATTCTTTGATGTCTGAGGACTTTCAGTGCCTTTAGGTCAACATTAGCAACATGGATTCTCATGTATGTGTTTGGGGGCCAGGACAGTGCAGGACACCGGCCTCTGCCTGAACTAACCACGCCATAGATTCCCTAGGCACTGGGGAGATAACACTTTGATCTCAGATGGATATTTTTACGATTTTCTTCTTCTTCACTAACCCACTCCCCAAATTAAGTTTTTAATATTTTTAGGCTCAAAAACTGTGTACATAGGAAAATACCACGCAACACCGCACCCTCTACTCAGACACAACTGCTTTCAACATATTTAGTTTTTTTGGCTCCTTTGGTGCCTATGCCTCCAACGATTCTCCCTTGTGCAACGTGACTTTAAACTAATCTTACTCTCCACACGCAAATGAAGTATCTGCAAGCGGCAAAAGCATTTACACTTCACAGGAGAGTAAAAAAAAAAAAACAACAAAAACAAAACACAGTGTTTGAGAAAAACCCTCTCTGTACACGATATATAATATTCTGATTAAATTCTAGTGCACTAAAGATAAAAGAATGCTCATAAAATCTTCTGTAAAGGAAAAACAAGACGTATGTAGAGGAATAAAAAACAGATTGAGATCAGGTTTCTCATAAGCAACTAAATATTGCAAGAGGATGAAGCAACGTTCTGAGGCGGCATCGATCGGGTGTGAGAACAGAATGAAGACATTTTCTTACTGCAAGGAAGGATACGTTTACCTCTTCATGGTGCTTTCTTTAGGAGGCTAGTTGAAGTTGCGACTTTAGTCCAGCGATAGGGGGAAAGACACAAGAAATGGAAGGTGTGGGGTTCAGAGAATGGGGAGCCGACTCAGGAGAGAAGAGAGGGGGGTCCCCGCATGTAAAGCAGGCCCAGGGCGAAAGCCCTCCAGGCCGGGGCAGGGGAGGACAAAGGATCCTGTGGAAGCGGTTCCTTGTGTTGGAAAAAAAGGCATCCCATGCAATAGAAGCTATGAATTAAGGGATTAAAAACAAAAAACAAGGATAATTAGAACCTCTGAAAAAATGAAATCTGGAGTAGAAAGCTATGATCCCAATAATTCGCAAATTAAAAACACACTTGAAGAAATAAAGCAGAATTCCCCTCAAGCTTGCCGCTGGTCCCTGTGTGCGACTCTAATTGGTGGAGGGGCCTGCTTTGACTAAGAAATATTATTCTAGCCCAAAACTTGGACTGAGTGAGGATGAACAGTTTTTGCAGGTTCAACTTGTCATACACACGGAGCGGGCAAGTCCCACTTTTGTTGAAAGGCAGAACAAGAGGGTTCATGACCTTGACAATGCAAGAGTCAGAACAGATCAAACAGGAAGGGGAAGTGATGGAGGAAGGAGCTCAAGGAGAGGAAAAGCATGGCTAAGGTTCTTCCTGAGAAGAAGGTTGAGGCACCAATTAAAATGGATCGGTAAGAAATGTAGGTATATTATTTAAAATCACAAAGGTATTTGCTAAAATATTTTAAAATGTGAATATTACCATCAAAGTTTGTAGTGGGTGAGTAGTAGGATGGAGAAGTGTAATGTATTATAACAGATAAGGCTGATTTCATGAAGAAACAGAGCTCTAAAGTATGGTTTAGAGTCAGAATAGCAGTTGCCAGGAGGATCCAGTCGAGTCGAAAGCGCATCTTTCGAGGAGGGGCATTGGGGTTGGTGAGAAAGGCAGTCACTGGTGTTACTCTAAGCTTTTCTTCATCACTTGCTCTGTGACCATATACATGTGTTTGGTTGATGTTGTTTACAAAATTAAAAATGTAATGACCCTCGGCTATGGGTGCCCCCTCCCCACCTATGTGTTCATTCTCTGCTTCGTTTATCGTGAGGATAACCAGATTTTCACCCCTCGCACACAATGCCCATGTGGTGGAGCGAGGGCCCCAAGCCCACATTGCATGTTGTGGCCCAGGGCCTGGATGAGGACCCAGAATACGCCGCAGATGAGACCGGTGGGACGGCAGACAGAGAACTTGGCCTGGGATGTCTAGGGAAGAAGGTTTTTCTCTTTTTTCCTGGGAGCCACCTAGAGGGAAATAGTCTTAACCTGGGTGTGAACAAGGTTGCAGAAATTGTTGACAGCCACATTGTGACCATGACGCCGTGAGCTGAAGGTGACGGTGCAGAAATCAGGGAGGAGAGAAGGAAGAAGGTTTCTTTGGAGCCTCTAGAAAAATCACCGTTTAACGGGTCATATAAGGCTGGCCCTACCACCGGAATAGTTAAGTTACGTGGGCCATTAAATTTTATATTTAAAACCAGTATAAGTCAGGTTTTCTGTAAGTCACAATCAAAAATTTTCTAAAAGACAAATAAATAAAAGAAAAAAGAGACACTTTGAGAACTTTTACAAGACAAATAACAATGTAGAATATTTTATAGAATTTTATGGGCTTCTGAACACTTCTACAAATATCCCTTTAGTTTTCACATCATCTTTATATGGTAGGAATTGTTATTCGTGTGTTTCGAATAGAAAAACCAAACAGAATAGTCAGGTGACCTGTCTAAGTTCCCTTGGTCATAAGTGACTATATCTCTTGAATCTAAGTCCTGTGCTCTTACCAAAATACCACATGGCAGGTGTAAACACATGTACCAATGAGACTGAATAGAGAGCCCAGCAGAAAAGCCATGCACATGTGGGACTTTAATGAAGGGAGAGGTGGCTGGGCATTTCAGTGGAGAAAAGAGGGATTATTCAATAAAAGGAGCTGGAAAAACTGGTTGTCCACTTGGAAAAAAATGAACTTGGATCCCACCCTTACACCAGACTCAAAAATCAACTCCAGATGGATTAGGGACTTAGATGTCAAAAGCAAACTTTAAAACACTCAGTAGAAAAATATAGGTGGATATCTTTCCGACCTTGGGGTAGGGAAGGATTTCTTTAACAGGCACAAAAAGTACAAACCCTAAAAGGAAAGATTTATGAACTTGGCTTTATAAGAATTAAGAAATTCTGTTCATCAGAAAAATTCTTAAAGAAGGTGAGAAAGCAAGCTACAAACTAAAAGAAAATCATTTGCAACACATAACTGGCAAAGGTTTAGTATAAAGAATATATAAAGACTGCCATAAAATACTCAAAACAGCTCCAAAGGAAAAAAAGATAGAAAAAAAAAAGACCAAAACACAGGAGCAGATATATTCACAGAAGGAGAAAAATACACAGCTATAAACATAGGGAAGTATGCCCAGCCTCTTTATAGCAATAAAGACTAGCAAAGCAATATGTAGAATATTGAATCAAGATTATAACAGATACCATTTTATGCTCAATTTATTGGCAAGAGTTAAGAATGTAAACCATACTAAAGTTGGCGAGTATGCGGATCAGCCATGTTTCTCATGTGTGCTGGTGCAAATTGGCTGGTCGCTTTGGAAGGCTACTTTCAAATTGAACACTTATGTATTCTATGACCCAATAGTTTTCTAGGTGTATACCAAAGAAAATTCTTTCATTTGTGCAACATGAGAAACATACAAAAATATGCATAATAATGCTGTTTGTAACACCAAGAGCAGGTAGCTAATGACAATCAGCAGGGAAATGAATAAATTGTGGTCCATTGGGGAATGCATTATTGCACGGACGATAAAGTACAGCTCGTGTGACAATATGATGCCAAGTGATAGCGAGTTCTCCGACGACCACGCTGTGATAGTCTTAAAACATTCAAAGACTACCAAAACTGAGCAATACATTTTTGATCAAACATACGCATGTGCTAGAATTGTTTTTAAAGTAAGTGAGAAAACAATGAAAACAGAATCCAGCAGGTCAGAGCAGTACAGGAGGGTGACAGGGCGGGGGAGGGCAGGGAGGCGGATGTAGGCGTCGCTCATGCTCCAGTTCCCGGCTTGTGTGGTTGGTTTTTATCACTAGCAAAGTAATAGGCAAATGGAAAAAGAAGAAGAGAGTTGGGCAGAGGCCTGTAATGGCATTGCATCCTAAGTCAAGCCCTCGTATCTGTGAAATGGGGTCCGTAGTTGTTCCTGCCCCTGGAGTTGCTACGAGGATTAAAATTCTTTGAACAGTACCTGGCCTGTGTATGTTTGATATTAGTGTTTGTGAAAGAAAGGAAGAAGGAAGGGAGGGAGGGAGGGAGGGAGGGAGGGAGGAAGGGAGGGAGGATTAAGAATAATCACATTCTGTTAACTTGAAGTCGAGTATTAAAATATTAGCCCTATGCAAAGAAGCATCAAATGGTGCAAATGAAGGTGAACTCAATCAGGGAAAATTCTCTCCAGGGGACAAAATATGAAAGAATGTTTTTTAAATGCAAAAGTGTTGCTAAAATACAAATACACCGGAGGATTGGTCTACTGGTTAATAGGTTAAGGTTCCAGCTTCTATTTTCAGAGTGGAACTTAGTTACCACGATAATAGGAGGTGACATTTGTTTGATTTTCCTTCTTTGAGTTGTGGAAGAATTCTATAAACTCCTCTATAAATAACCAAGTAGAGGCCAAAAGGTTTCCTGTAACTTAGAGCCTCAAGCCAGAACCCTCTGAGGGCAGTCTGAGTCAGTCATCTGGGTGGCCGCACTTGCCCGCCAGGGAATTCCACCTCCTCCAAGGAGCCTGCACTGGGCAGGAGGTCTTCTGTGTTGTTTTATATGTTGTTTCTCTCAGTCCTCAGTTCCAGAAGCACCTTAAGAGCCGATGCATGTGAAATATTCCACACGGTGCCCTAGGGCACCTGAATCAATGAATAAAGCTCCACCCCTTTGGCCAAGGAACACAGTGTCCGGCTGTTAGTAGAGAACATGTAAAGCTTTACTGTTTTTAAATTTTTATTTATTGATTTTTAGAGAGAGAGGGAGATTTGTTGTTCCACTTATTTATGCACTTATTGGTTGATTCTGGTATGTGCCCTGTTGAGGGATTGAACCCACAACCTTGGCATGTGGGGACAACGCTCTAACCAACTGAGCTACTTGGCCTGGGCTGGAGAATGTGCAATGTTAACATCAATGCAACCAAACTCTCAGTGATAAGCAGTGGATGATGCCCCCAGCTTCATAGGAGCCAAGTGTGGAGTTGGCTAAATTCAAATACCTAATGCCAAGTGCCCGGTGCCATGCTCCCTTGGGGTGGCATGGAGTGGGAGGAATTGTGTTGGGGAGAGGTTGAATCAGTAATGGGTTTGGGCTAGGTGCGGAATGAATTGCTTCACACAAGATACATTAGCAGGAATTGGGCTTCTTTGTCATTTGGACCCCAAAACCACCATTATATTTCTCTCATCTGCACAGTCCAAATGCTTCTTGTTTGTCTGTGAGGTGGGGTCCAGAAAGAGTGTCTGGGTGGGGGTCACTATACCTACTTTTTGGTTATTTTATCATTTACTTTACATCTTTCTTCAGCAAACCAGGAATGGCTGTTGCTTAAAAAAACAAACAGACAAAAAACTAACTTAAACCCTGGCTGGTGTGGCTCAGTGGATTGAGCACTGGCTTGCGAACCAAAGGGTTGCTGGTTCGATTCCCAGTCAGGGCACACGCCTTGGTTGCGGACCAGATCCCCAGTAGGGGGCATGCAAGAGGCAACCACATATTGAAGTTTCTCTCACTCTCTTTCTCCCTCCCTTCTCCTCTCTCTAAAAATAAATAAATTAATTAAAAAAAAAAACTAACTTAGACCTATATCCTACCATGAATGAAGGTCCAAGAAGTACAAAAGCCACCAAAATGCTCTTTTATATTCACTTTTTATCCCGTGACAATGGGCTACTTTTTTTGTTTGTTTTTGTTTGAATAAACCCACATTAGAAATACCAAACAAAATATCCTAACCTGATTCCGTTGGTCGGACTGTAAGCATTGGCAGTGCAGCCCACGCACTCCCACACTGGCCAGGCCATTTGACCCGGGAAGATTCTTTCCCTTCTCTGTCCTCCCAGCCACTAATTCTGGGGAAGGACCAATAACAGTTACAAATACAAACCTGTTATTTGAAAAAAATCACAGTATAGGGTCAGGTCTTCCCAAGAATCAAAATGTGGAACATGAATCAGAGCTGAAGATTCTTCGAGTCCACGTACAATTTGGAAAGCCTTTGTTTTACTTTTCCAAGTCCCTGCTCCCTTTTCGAAAAATAATGTTTTATTTTTCAGTTACAGTTGATGTAGCATATTATATTAGTCTCAAGTGTACAGCCCCATGATTAGACATGTAACTTACGAAGTGATCCCCTGGTCAGTCTAGTACCTGCCTGACACCAAACATAGTCATTACAATATTGCCGACTGTATTCCCCACGCTGTACTTCACATCCCCGTAACTGTTCCGTAACTACCAATTGGTACTTTCCAAATCCCTTCACCTTTTTCACCCGCTCCTGCCCCATCCCCTCTGCCAACCGTCAAACTATTCTCTGTGTCTGTGAGGCTGTTTCTGTTCTGCCTGTTTACTTATTTTGGTTTTTTAGATTCCACACATAAGCAAAATCGTACAGCATTTATCTTTGTCTGTCTGACAACCATCCCTCAGCACGATGTTGTCTAGTGTCATCCATGTTGCTGCACGTGGCAAGACTTTCTTCTTTTTTATGGCTGAGCCATATTCCATGGGGTATATGCACCTCATCTTCTTTATTTGTACATTTTTTGATTGACACTTAGGTTGCTTGCCTGTCTTGGCTATTGTAAATAATACTGCAATGAACATATGGATGTGTATGTCTTTTGATGTAGTGTTTTTGAGTTTCTTTTGATAAATACCCACAAGTAGAATCACTGGGTCTTTCTTTGTCTCTTGTTTTAGCCTTTAAAATTTATTTTGTCTGGTATTGGTTTTGCTACCCCAGCTCCCCCCACCCCCGCCCGTTTTCATGGAATTACCTTTTTCCCTTCTTTTAGTTTGTGTGTGTCTTTTGATCTGAAGTGAGTCTCTGATAGACAGTATATATAAGGGCCTTGTTTTGTTATCCATTCAGCTACCATATGTCTTTTGCTTGGCACATTTAATCCATTTGCATTTGAAGTAATTTTTGAGATATTTTATATATATATATATATGCACATATATAGCCATTTTGTGATTCATATATGCAGTCTTTTTCCTTCTGCTTTTTAAAGAAGACCCTTTGACATTTCTTGTGATATTACTGTTTTTTAAAAAGTGTTTTATTTAGTGAATTTTAGAGAGAGGAAGAGGAGGGAGAGAGAGAGAAACACTGACCGTTGCTCCATCTATTCATTCATTTATTGGTTGGTTCCTGCACGTGCTCTGACCAGAGATCGAACCTGCAACCCAAGCGTATCAGGACAATGCTCCAACCAACTGAGCTACCAAGAGAGGGCTTGTAACCCTGGCTTGGTGGTGATGAACACCTTTAGTTCAGGACTCGCTCCTCGCTCCTCATTTGGCACCTCTGAAGCTGGGATACCCCTCCCAACTTTTATCCACCAAATGCAGGCGCGGGATCTGCCTGTGCCGCATCTCCACCCCTCCTACCAGTCTTGCCGTTGCTTCTTTATACCCTTGGTTATAGGTCTGTTCAGCTAGACTGCAGGTGGCTCTGGATGACTGTTGTGTAGTTCAGTGGCAATTTTGGTGTGGCTGTGGGAGGAGCCAAGCACAGCGTTTGCCTACGCTGCCCACTTGGCCTCAGAGGCCAGCTTTACCTTCCATTCATGGACCTTTATTTTTTAACTTTTCACGGCGTGGTCTAAAAAGCTTATTGCAGTTTACATAGCAGGTGTGTTCCCATTTGGACCTTCTACAAATTCGCCTGGCCTTGGGTTGTGGGTAAGTCAATTTTAGGTTGTCCAAAATTGAAAGCCAGTTAAAAACAAAACAAAACAAAAGCAACTAGAGATGATCATGCAGCCTGCATTGTCTACAGTTTCATGACTCCAGCTGTCGGACAGGAAAATTCGGGGAGAGGGATGGGATGTCTCCAGAAGCTCAGTTTGGCATCATCAAAGCCTCTCCCCTCTGCCTCCCGCCCTGCACGTTACAGTATCTGCTTTACTAATCAGAGGGGCATTTATCATGCAGGGTTTAGTGGAGGTATTTATGGCATCTGGGAGTACAGTGGCCTTGCCTTGTGTGAAGTCAGCTCTTCTCTTTAGGAGTTAAAAGGCCACAGCTGGTGAGATAATGGACCAGGGGCCATTTCGGAATTTTAAAACAAAAGACCTTGTGGAAGAGGAGGGGATTCAAACAGCATTTACTTTTATTTGGTTCCTTATTTGACGGACAGGTGTGGGAGTCCATTTAAGACCATGAAACAAGAGAGTGAGGCGAATGTTTTTGTGACCGGGGAAAGATTGAGACTTCCAAACTTCACCGGGCCTGTAGGCCAAGCCCTTTCTACCTGTGAACATCCTCAAGGAGCTAGGGACCTAGGTCAAGGTGAATCAGGAGGGCGCTGTGTGAATTATCACCAAATCATGACGTCCTCCTAGCTAAACAAAATAGAAAACAGCTATGTGACATGTCTGCTTTAAGTCCACTGTACTAACGATATGATGTGTCTGGTTGGGGCAGTGGGGAAATATTCTAGCATTTCTTGAGCTTATGGGTAAAACACCTTAAATGTATGATTTCCTGAAAGATAGGATGCTGTAGAGTGGTAAACTGATTTTTGAAAAAATTAGGGTCATCATATTGAACTTTAGGAATTTTTAAAAACAACTTAGGACATATTAAAACACTGTGAAAAGTAAAGTTTAATGTACATGCTAGCAGTTATTAATAGCATTAGCATTATTAATATTAAAATCCTTGAAGACTGGCATCGTATATTTTTACTCTTGTAACCTCATGGTTCCATACAGTTTCTTCTATATAGGAAACCACCAATAAATATTTGTCCAGTTACTAAAGAAAAGGTAGTACACTTTTTAAAGTGGCTGTGAAATGCCTGAACCATGGGAGAAAAAACAACGAAGAGAATAGCCTTGCTTTATGAATAAAGTAACACCTCATTGTGGTGTTAAATTTTCCATTTGTTCATTTTTCAACACCAACTCATGGGAAAATGGCAGGGCATTATTTTAAACAATTCCTCTTAGGAGCCCACGCAGCAGGCTTTTCTGCTGACAGAAGAGCGTCTCTTGCAGCGGAGCGTTCCGCTGTCTGAATTGACTGCAGGGAGGATGTGACTGGGGTGTCGGCTCTCTGACCTGTAGGTTGCTCATTCTCTGCGTGAGTCAACCTCTGAAGTCCAAGTAAAAATCATCATTAGTCATGAATCTTTCCTATCATCATCAGCCAGGTGTCCCTGCCCCTTTTCTAGGTGGTTATGCTGTCAGTGGAGAGACCGACTGCGCCAGGGTGGCCTTGATGACACAGAGCTCCTTCTCTGGCCAATGGCATGAATGGCCAGGAAGGAGCAGAGGAATGAACAGCCAGCCAGCCAATGTGGCGTTCGTCCGGCCCAGAGCCTTCGAAGGCCTAACCTGGCGGCTGGCAGCACAGGGCCGTTCCCTTGTGGGGGGTGTTTTCACGATGTCAGTGAAACCGAGGGTCTGGCCCTTGCTTTACTGGACGATGAACGTCCCTATCACACGGATCAAAGGTTGGGAACTGGGGACACGTGGAAATGCT
>PVJD01009074.1:0-66308 GCA_004026545.1 Mormoops blainvillei
CCCCCCCCCCCCCCCCAGTCCTTTCCCCATTTGGCTTTGTTGATGGGTCCTTAATGCATATTCCTTGATTACCCTTCCCCTCCCTTTCCCCTGTCATCACCCTCCTTCCTCCCCTCTGGTTACTTTGTTTGTTTTTTATTTCAGTGTTGCTGGTTATATTTTGCTTGCTTGTTTATTTTGTTGATTAGGTTCCACTTATAAGTGAGATAATATGGTATTTGTCTTTCACCTCCCGGCTTATTTCACTTAGCATAATGCTCTCCAGTTCCGTCTGTGCTGTTGGGAAGGGTAGGAGCTCCTTCTTTCTGCTGCTCAGTATTTCATTGTGTAAATGTACCAAAGTTTTATGGTCCACTCATTTACTGTTGGGCACTTAGGTTGCTTCCAATTCTTGGCTATTGTAAATTGTGCTGCCATGACCATTGGGGTTCATAGGGTCTTTTGAATTGGTGTTTCGGGATTCTTAGGGTATAATCCCAGCAGTGGAATTGCTTGGTCAAAAGGCAGATCCACTTTTAGTTTTTTAGGAAATTCCAAACTGTTTTCCTCAGTGGCTGTACCAGTGTGCTTTCCCACCAACAGTGTACTAGGGTTCCCTTTTCTCTTCATCCTCTCTAGCACTTGTTGTTTGTTGATTTGTTTTTGATAGCCATTCTGATAGCCATTCTTCAACTGGTGTGAAGTGGTATCTCATTGTGGTTTTAATTTTCATCTCTCTGATGGCTAGTGTCGCTGAGCATCCTTTCTTGTGCCTCTGGGCCCTGTGTACATCCTTGTTGGAGAAATGTCTGTTTAGGTCCTCTACCCATTTTTTAATTGGATCGTTTGACTTCCTAGAGTGGAGTCGTGTGAGTTCTGTATATATTTTGAAGATCAAATCCTTGTCCGAAGTATCATTCGTGTGAGTTCTGTATATATTTTGAAGATCAAATCCTTGTCCGAAGTATCATTGGCAAATATATTTTCTCATATGGTTGGTTCCCTTTTCATTTTGCTGATGTAGAAGCTTCTTATTTTGATGAAGTCCCATCTGTTTATTCTTTCCTTTATGTCCCTTGCTCTAGGGGACATATCAGTGAAAATATTGCTGCATGGAATATCTGAGATTTTCTTGCCTGTGTTCTCCTCTAGGACTTTTATGGTGCCACGATTTATATTTAAGTCTCTTATCCATCTTGAGTTTATTTTTTATATGTGTGTAAGTTGGTGGTCAAATTTCATTTTTTTGCATGTAGCTGTCCAGATCTCCCAATGCCATTTGTTGAAGAGGCTGTTTTTACTCCATTTTATTCTTCTGCCCCCTTTGTCAAATATTAATTGACGGTAGAACATGGGTTTATTTCTGGGCTCTCTTTTCTGTTCCATTGAACTATGTGTCTGTTCTTATGCCAGTATCAGACTACTGTTTTGATTACAGTGGCCTTATAATATAGTTTGACGTCAGGTATTGTGATCCCTCCTGCTTTGTTCTTCTTTCTCAAAATTGCCGCAGCTATTTGGGGTCATTTCTGGTTCCATATAAATTTTCAAAATGTTTGTTCTATATCTGTGAAATATGACATTGGTAATTTAATAGGGATTGTGTTGAATCTATAAATTGGGTAATATAGACATTTTGATGATGTTAATTCTCCCAATCCATGAATGTGGAATATGCTTCTATTTTTTTATGTCTTCTTTAATTTCTTTCTTCAGCATTGTGTAGTTTTCTGAATATAGGTCTTTAATCTCCTTGGTTAGGTTTATTCCTAGATACTTTATTTTTCTTGTTGCTATAGTAAATGAGATTTTCCCCCTGATTTCTGCTTCTGATAGTTCATTGCTGGTGTACAAAAATGTCTTTGATTTCTGAATATTGACTTTGTATCCTGCTGTTTTGCCAAATTCACTTAATTAGGTCGAATAGTTTTTTGATGGAGTCCGTCGGGTTTTCTATGTACACCATCATGTCATCTACAAACAATGATAGTTTTACTTCCTCCTTTCCAATTTAGATGCCTTTTATTTCTTTTTCTTGCCTTATGGCTATGGCTAGGACTTCTGACACTATATTGAATAGAAGTGGTGACAGCGGACATCCTTGTCTTTTTCCTGATCTTAGTGGGAAAGCTTTTCGTTTTTGCCCATTGAGTGTAATACTGGTTGTAGGTTTTTCGAATATAACCTTTATTGTGTTGATGCATGCCCCCTTTATTCCCATTTTGTTGAGTGTTTTTATCATAAATGAATGCTGTACCTTATCAAATGCTTTTTCCGCATCTATTGATCTGATCATGTGATTTTTGTCTTTCCTTTTGTTTATGTGATGTGTTACGTCTATTGATTTGCAAATATTGTACCATCCTTGCATCCCTGGGATGAATCCCACTTGATCATGGTGTATGACCTTTTTAATGTGTTGTTGGATGTGGTTTGCCAATATTTTGTTGATGATTTTAGCGTCTGTGTTCATCCGTGATATTGGCATATAGTTTTTTTGTTGTGTCTTTATCTGGTTTTGGGATTAGGATGATGCTAACCTCATAAAGAGTTTGGGAGTCTTAACCTCTTCTTGGATTTTTTTGAATAGTCAGAGAAGGACGTGGTTAGCTCTTCCTGAAATGTTTTGTAAAATTGTCCTGTGAAACCATCTGGTCCAGGGCATTGTGTGTCTGGAGTTTTTTGATTACTATTCAGTTTCACCAGCTGTTATCAGTCTGTTCAGGCTTTCTGCTTATTCTTCTGTTTTGGAAGATTATATTTTTCCAGAAATTTGTCCATTTCACCCAGGTTATTAAATTTCTTGGTATATAGTTGTTCATAGTAATTTCTTACAATCCTTTGTATTCCTGTGGTATCAGTTGTAATTTCTTCTCTTTCATTTCTGATGTTTTTTATTTGCACCCTCTCCCTTTTTTTCTTGATGAGTCTACTTAAAGGCTTGTCGATTTTGTTTTTCTTTTCAAAGAGCTAGCTCCTGGATTTATTGATCCTTTGACTTGTTCTGTTAGTCTCTGTGTCATTCAGTTCTGCTCTGATCTTGATTATTTCCTTCTTTCTGCTCACTCTGGGCTTTGTTGTTGTGAAACAAAAGCCTTGTAATCCTTTACCCTGCTTTTTTTCAAACTAATACTGGATTACTTATTTTAAAAAAGTGCATTTGGGCGCCTTTCATTGTGTTTGCTGTTAATTTCTATAAAGTTTGGAAGGTAATGATTTCCACTAATAACATGGTGCATTGTGAAAAGCCAGACCCATCTTGGGTAGCTTATTTGGGTATCTCCGATTATCCTCTAGAGTACATTTAGCAGGATAGAAATTATTTATCTCACCAAGTTTCTTTTTCTCTCACTTTTCCAATTTTTAAGATGAATAAAGAAAAGTCCAAATTGCAGAGAACACCCTCAAAAAATGACCAAGGAAAAAGAAAAATTAGTCCAACTAAGAATGAACCAGAATCCAAGAAGCGTAAACTGACTCCCAAAAAGGATGGCTCTATAAAGTCAGCAAAAAAGGAAAGAAGTGTGTTTCAGAGAGGCCTGGACTTCAAGGAGCAGGTGGCTGAGGAGACAAATGGTGATAGCTGGGCTAGGAAATTGGCTGATGACAGCAGTGAAAACAAAGTGGCGGATTTGCTCTGGGTGGATAAATACAAGCCAACCTCGCTCAAGACCATAATTGGACAGCAAGGTGACCAGAGTTGTGCCAACAAACTCCTACGCTGGCTCCAAAACTGGCACAAGAGTCCATCTGAAGACAAGAAACATGGTGATTTTACAGCTTCATTCATTTTTGTGTGTTTCTGTCACCATGTCATTGCTCAGTGGCACATATGTGAGGAAGTCCGATAGTTGGTTCATTCATCTCTCAGCAGGCATTCATTGAGAGCCTGCTCTGAGCCCAGGTGCTGCACTAGACCCCAGCGGTGCTGTTGTGAACAAAACACAGTCCCCCTCAAGGAGCTCACAGGCAGTGGTGGAGACGTAGGAACCAGCCATTAAATTGTTATGTGTTAAGTACTGTTATAGGGGTAAATGTAGGTCTATAGGGGGATGGAGGTGTATGGTCAGGGATGGGTAATATATGCTTTTATCCCTGGAGGAATGGCTGTCTAAGCCAAGAGTTGGAAACCAAGAAGGTGTCAGGTGAAAGGAGAGGTGGGTGTTGGTGGGAGAGAACACACATACTAAGGTCTGAAGGTGTGTGAGAACAAGACAACTCGGAGTGCCAAGGAGACTTGGGAGAAGATGCAGGTCAAAAGCTGAGGTGCACTCAGCTTTTTAGTTGGGCAGCTGCAAACCCGGTAGAGGATTTGCTTTTGGTGGGCCTGATAGTCCCGAGCTTCTCTAGTTTCTGTGCCCGCTCACCAGGTATTAGTCATGGAATAGGAACACCCACTCTATATATAGATAGAGCCCAAAATATTGAAATCCAATGTCTATGGGATTTCAGATCACAGACAGTAGTAGTGATTTCTTTGAGCTTCAGCTGCAGTCCTGGAGGATATTGGGTAAGAAATAAGACAAAGTGATCACTGGCTCAGTAATCTGTGTGGTCACTAGGCATTGGCTAATGATGCTAGTTTATTTGTAACAGATAATATGATTGTAATAATACATGGTTAAATTTAAGTTGTGTCTCTTTCCAAACCCACATAAAATCTACCTTAAAAGCAGGGATAAGTGCTTTGCATGCCTGGAGAAAACTTTAAAGCGTCAGGTGCTCTGTAGTCCATATCCCCCATGCCTGCAGCAGATTTAAATCTGTCAGTCACTCTGTGTGTGTGTGTGTGTGTGTGTGTGTGTGTGTGTGTGTGAGTGTGAGAGAGAGAGAGAGAGAGAGAAAGAGAAAGCACGCGAGCACGAGCTAGAGTGTGCGCGCGAGCACCTTTTATGTGCCGGGCACCCATGTCCTAAGGGGAGGAAGAGTGTTGTAGACACAGCATCTTCCTTTTGTTTTTCTTTTGGTGATCATATAAACCACTTACACTTGTTAACACTGAGGCATGCCGGGTATCTGCTGTGCTCGGACATGTTCATCCCCACAGCATCCCTACCAGGAACATTATTGTTGTCACCTCATTTCATAAAGGAGGCAACAGGCCAGCGGGGTTAAGTCACTTCTGAAGTTCTCCCTGCTGGTGAGTGGTGGTGTTCAGGACAGGTGGAATTAGGATCAGAGCCCAGGTAGGCTGCTCCATGACATGTGCTTTTGTAGCAAGGGAAATCATAAAAGTATTGTAAATCAAAGTTTTAAAGTTAGTGAGTTTTAAAAGTTAATTTGTTTTGGGTGGAGGTGATCCCGGGAGTAGAATTTTATACTAAGTGCTCTGAAATGTATTATTTATACTTTGTAGAAAATATTAGAAATTTAGAACCAAACTGGAGGACTGTCCTCGATGCTAAATTTGTGCACAATTAATCCTGAATTTCTATTACATAAGCTAACACTCTGGAACTTTTTTCTTCCTAGCAGCAAGGTTTGGTAAATTTGCTGGCAAAGACGATGGCTCTAGCTTTAAAGCAGCGTTGCTCTCAGGCCCTCCAGGTGTTGGCAAAACCACCACAGCCTCTCTGGTCTGTCAGGTGGGTGTCCTGTTGTAGTGTGGCTGGAAAGGTAACACTGGAGTGGGCATGTGTAGGGGATGTGTGTGCATGTGAGAGTATGTAGGTGCTGTATGTATATTTTAACCTGTTGTGTATATGCTTTCCTGAAACTGAACTTTTAGAATTTGCTTTGGTTTTTGGGATATTTGTCGTTTTCATTTAAAAAAAAATTGTAATTATAATCATAGGTAATATTTGCTTGTGTACCAGGCAGTGAATTTGGGTGATTATTTATAGATAATAGTCGTACAGACCCTTATAGACAGAAGTGTCTTATACGCCCTTCTAAGGATTTTGTGTACTGTTACCATCCTCACGTGACGCATGAAATGAGCTCTCCGGGGAGAGCAGCGGCACGGCGTGTGAGCCCAGGTGTAAGGGGTCCGCCTTCGCTCTTGTTGCCTCTGCGGCTGCTGTTTCTAGATAGTAAGAAGACAGGCATTGCAGCAAACCACAGCTGATCGTAATGGCATGAAATGACACACGGAATGGTATCAAGATGACAAAATGAAGGACTTTGAACTTATTTTAAATTTATTGTTGGATTTACCAGTTCTGTCTCCCATAAGCTGGTAGTTTTGTTTGATCTTTGTTGTAGGTACTAGAGCATAAATAAATTTTTAGCTGGTGTAAGAACTATAAAATTGCCACTCTATAAACATTAAAAAAACCAAAGAAATATATTTTTCCCTAGTCCCTACAACAGTGAACACGACTCTTTTCTTCTTTTATTATTGTCATTACCTTTTTGGGACTTCAATTAAGGCATTTTTAATGCTTTATGGTTAAGATGATCAATTTTGGGAAATGAGCCAGAATAACTTGATTTTTCATGATTTGAGAGGATGATTGTATAAGGGATAATTTGACAAAGAATGATTTAACTTTATTATTTATCTTGAAGTCAAGAGTTATACTAGATTAATTTTGTATATGATATCGAAGTCTTAGGATGCTTATATTTAAATCTTTCTTGGGTTTCAAGAAGCAAACTGTAAAATTGCTTGTTCAGATATATTCTTCCGGGTTAGTGATTATCAGCCAAACTTGTGTGTTATGTGTGTATGGTGTGTATGAATATGATATTCCCGTGATTATGAGGCATATTATAGTTAATCTCATTGTTATTATCATACTTTATCTTTTTACCCATGATTCTTTATGTGATTTTTCTACCCTCTTTCTTCCTTAACTGTCTTCTTTTTTTGGGGCGGGGCAGGAGAGGAGTTAATAATTTACATTGTGATAGTAATGGTTTCCAATATTTTGATTAGGAACTGGGATACAGCTACGTGGAACTGAATGCAAGTGATACTCGGAGTAAGAACAGTTTGAAGGAGATTGTTGCTGAGTCACTGAACAATACCAGCATCAAAGGCTTTTATTCAAGTATGCAACTGTTTGAACTGGTTTCGAGTGGTTTTTCCCTTCTTTTTTTTTTTTGGTTATGTAAGAAAAACAAGTTCATTTCAATGTTTAGTAACCACTACTGTGCACTAGGCACCCTGCTGTTTCCCAGGACTAATGAGAAAGTAAGAAAAGCCTCTGATATAGAGGGGCTACACAAGATGAGAGGGTACACAAGAGTCTGTTCACACCATTTGCCTCTGGAGAGGGAAGCTGGGCGCCCCTAGGTGGCCAGGGTGGGAGGGACACTCTCCTCTCTGCATACTCTTGTACCTTTTGAATTTTGAATGTGTTGTTACTAGTTTGCAATGTGTTATATAATTGTTTTTAAAGCAGCAGTGTTCGAACAGCTTTTATTTTGTTTTTGTCTCATCCCAGCTTCTCGCCATGGGTCAGGTAGAGCAGCCCCTTCAGTGGGTGCGAAGCACGCCCTCATCATGGATGAGGTGGACGGCATGGCGGGCAGTGAGGACAGGGGAGGGATTCAGGTAATGGCAGCAGTCTGTCTTTGCAGTTTTACTGTTGATTTTGTTCTGTTTTTAAACAAAAAATATAGAGAACTAATTATTATGTTGTGATATCTATGCAATTAAACCATGTGACTGAGGAGGTTTTTAAAACTGAAAATGCATGCATTGTGTGGTATTTTGTTTTTTAAATAATTATTTTTTTGTTGCAAACTTGCCTTTTAGGAATTAATTGGCCTGATAAAACATACAAAAATTCCCATTATTTGTATGTGCAATGATAGAAATCATCCCAAGATTCGTTCTTTGGTTCATCATTGCTTTGATCTTCGTTTTCAAAGACCTCGGGTTGAACAGATTAAGGTTTGGAAATTTTTTCCTGTCATAGTATTCTGTTTATTGAAGGGTCAATTTTAAAAGTACCTGATAAATATTTTAAAAATATCTGATTATATAAGTTAAAAAAAAATCATTGAAGATTCTCCTTTTAGGCTGCTATGTTGTCCATTGCATTTAAAGAGGGTTTGAAGATTCCTCCTCCAGCTATGAATGAAATAATTTTGGGAGCCAATCAAGATATCAGACAGGTAAATTAAGTATATATTATATGGCAGTTGATAATTCTTTTGAATTAATGCCTTCACCTTTTGGGGAGGGGCAGTGGTGGTTTTGTCCCATTTGACAGTGTCTTATTTATGATTCTTGTAGGTTTTACACAATCTCAGTATGTGGTGTGCACAGAGTAAGGCACTGACGTATGACCAGGCCAAGGCCGATTCTCATAGAGCCAAAAAGGATATCAAACTGGTAATAAATGAATTTCCATTTATTAGTTCTTGTTCTGTAGCTCCTTGACACACCTATAGAACCTATAGATATTTATTTATTTTTTACCCTCACCCAAGGATATTTTTTGATTGCCTTAAGAGAGAGAGGAAAGGGGGTGAGTTGGGGAGTGGGAGAGAAACATCGATGTGAGAGAACATTGATCAGTTGCCTCCTGTATGTGACCTGACATGGTATCAAACCTGCATCCTGGATATGTGCCCTGACCGGGAATTGAACCCATAACCTTTTGGTTTATGAGACAACGTCAATCAACTGACCCATAACCTTTTGGTTTATGAGACAACGTCAATCAACTGACCCATAACCTTTTGGTTTATGAGACAACGTCAATCAACTGAGCCACACTGGTCAGGGCTGGATATTTATAATAAGAGATATAGACAGCTGCTAAAAGTGTTTCTAATTTAAATAAAATTTTTTCAAGGGCCATCCATGTATATTACAAATTTTGAGAAGGGGAAGTTTTAAATTACACGTTTCAGTACTTATAAAATGGCTTCTTCAGAGTCCTTGATGTATGGATTTCATTCATGTTTTCAGTGGTTTTGCAACTGTTCAGAATAATCTGTTCTTAACGGTTTGTATTTTAATAACCTCCCTGAAACTAGAGGTCTTATCAGTTATCTTTGTGTTCTGTTTCACCTGGTCACTAGTCAGAATTTATTACAGTTAGAGCAATGATTAAGCAGTGTTTTTATTGTCCCTTTTTAAAAAAATTAATAAATTTTTAGAGCAATTTTGGATTTACAGCCAAAGTGAACAGAAGGTGCAGAGATTCTCCATATCCCCCCCTCCCCCCCAACACACACACGCAGCCTTTGCTGCTGCCAGCACCCCCACCGGAGTGGTCCGCTTGTTACAACTGGCAAACCTCACCGACACATTATTACTACCCGGAGTAGTGGTGTGCATTTTGAGTTTTAACGAATGTTAATGACATGTATCTGCCATTGTAGCTTACTAAAAATCCCCTGTGCTCTACCTCTTTATCCCTCCTCCTGCCCTCTCACTGCTGGCAGTCACCAACCTTTTTACTGTCTCCACAGCTTCACCTTTTTGGAAATGTTATGTAGTTGGAATCATACTGTGTAGCCTTTTCAGATTGGCTTCTTTCACTTAGTTATATGTATTTAACTTTCCTCCATATTTTTTCATGGCTTGATAGCTCAGTTCTTTTTAGTGCTGAATAATATTCCATTGTCTGGGTGTACCACGGATTATTTATTCACCTACTGAAGGGCTACTTCCACGTTTCAGCAATTACGAACAAAGCTGCTAAACATCCATTGTATAGTGTGTGTGTGTGTGTGTGTGTGTGTGTGTGTGAGAGAGAGAGAGAGAGAGAGAGACAGAGAGAGAGACAGAGAGAAAGAGAGAGAAAAGTTTTTAATTCATTTGGGTAAATACCAAGAAGCACAACTATTGGATAGTGGGGTTAAGAGTATGTTTGGTTTTGTAACAAACCTCCACGCTGTCTTCCAGACTGTGCCACATTGTATTCCTGCTGGCAGTGAACCAGAGTTCCTGTTGCTGCACATCTTTGCCAGCATTTGGTTTTGTCAGCATCTGGATGTTGGCCCTTCTACTAGGAGTGTCCCTCTTTCTTTTTAGGGCCCATTTGATGTTGCCCGGAAAGTGTTTGCAGCTGGAGAAGAGACTGCTCATATGTCACTTGTGGACAAATCAGACCTTTTTTTTCACGATTATTCCATAGCACCCCTCTTTGTCCAGGAGAACTACATACACGTGAAGCCTGTAGCTGCGGGGTGAGTGTTCAGAGCTGGCGCGGGTTAGAGTCAGTGCCCTCCTGGCACTGCAGAGGCCGGATAACTGAGAGGGCAAGCTGTGGGCTGTGGGCAGGGCTGTAACCGAGACTACTTTTCATCTTGCAGGGGTGACATCAAAAAGCACTTGATGCTTTTAAGCAGAGCAGCAGATAGCATATGTGATGGTGACCTAGTGGACCGGCAGATCCGGAGTCAGCAAAACTGGAGTCTTCTGCCCACACAGGTAAGCGTAGTGCTGTCCTTAAAGTACAGGCTCTGCTTTAGTTGGCGAGAACGAAATTGCTTTTACCTCCTGTAATTATTTAAAATACCAGATAAACCTTACGGCCATTATGGCAAGAGTACACTCTGTGGTCACTTTTGTCTGTCTGTTGATCTGGCCTTATTTTTCCCGTGGTTTATAATGTTTTTATGTAAATTGACATAAAGAATTAGGAACATTAGATTTTGGTCATAACTAAGATGTGAGAAGTTTCATTTTATCTGTTTTACTTTAAAATCTATTTCTTTTTTGTCATTTTTGGCTCCCTGGTGATTTCTAAGTAGCTTCTCCTTGAAGAAATGCAGGTCAGCAGCCACTTTCTGATACATGGATTCTGATTTTTTTTTTTTCTAAAGAGGCAGCTTTGTATTGGGTACTTTATTTCAGTTGATAACTTTTACTCAAAATAGAGGTTTTGTAAACATTCATAATTAAGGGTATTTGTTCCTGAGTTTTGCATATTTATACAGTATTGGCCTGAATAATAATAAACAAGGGACTTCTGGTGGCCTACTCTTCTCTTAATCCCACCCACACATTGCTGGAAAAAACAAAAAACAAAGACTCCTTCTGGATATAAAGAACTCTTTCTCATGTTTGAAAAGTGTTCATTTTTTTAACCTAATTATGCTTTTGAGAATTTATCTTAAAAAATAATTTTAAACACAGAAAAACTTAATGTATAAAAATATTCCCATAACCATTAGTTCCAATGGCAAAAAACTGGAAACAATCTCCGTGTCCAGCAACAGGAGAATGATGAATTATGATACATTCTCTCGATTAGAACACTATGCCACCTTTAAAGTTATTTTTAAAGGTTAGCTAATATGAAAAACTTAATTATTAGAAAAAAACAGGATACAAGAGTTATGTATAACTCCAGCCTTTAAAAAAGTGAAAACCCTGGATATAGAGATATATCCAAGGATCCCTTTTCTGCTTTTCTGAAGCATCAGTTTACTTAATTCTCTAACGAGTAGACCTTCCGTGCTTTGACGCACCCGTGCTGTCAGTAGCTTCTGTTGAAGATAGTCACACTGCTCTGAAACAAAGTCTTTTCTGTGACACTGACCTCCATGAGGTAACTGGTGCATTGAGGTCAGTTGGTTGAGGAGGCTGAGTTGGCAAGATGACCCGTCTCAGGGCCAGACATGAGGTACCATAACGAGGTGCTTTCTCTGGGACAGGGTTCCCATACCCACAGATCAGAGATGGAGAGAAAGGGCCTGACTGCCTTGGCATTAGGTACGTGGGACTGTGGGGCTTCATTTTCCAGAGGCTACTTGGATGCCAGCTGCTGCGAAGGAAGCGACTTTACCCAGAATTTAAGTTGTGGACCGTGCTTGATCTTTTCAGGCCATTTATGCCAGTGTGCTTCCCGGAGAGTTGATGAGGGGGTCCCTGAGCCAGTTCCCCGCCTTCCCCAGCTGGCTGGGTAAGCACTCGTCTACAGGCAAACACGACCGCCTTGTTCAGGACCTCGCACTGCACATGAGCCTCAGGTAGGTGGTGTTACTCTGTTTCTGGTATTTTGTCGGTGTAGCGGGTTTAGGCTTTATCCAGTAAATGGTAGTGTTAGTCAGAAGACTTATGTTTTAGTTTGATTTTATTGCTAACTAGGTAAATGATCTTGAATAAGTTCTTTTTATCTTGTGAGACTGTGTCTTATTATCCGTACTCATTATAACATTTATATTTATCACTTAAAAGGATACTTTGGAAGAGTAAAGCCAGGCGGTAGATGTGCCGTAACTCTAAGATAAATTTTAAAAACTATGTGTATCAGAGATAGTGATATTTACTGTATTGTGACCATGCCTATTTTTAGTAGGCATATAAAATATGTTCACTTTTGAATAATTTAAACGGAAAGAGAACTATTTAAGTACATGAACTGGTTTTTACCTATCCTAGTAGTAAACTGACCTAGTTTGGGATGAGGCATACAGTTTAGCTTATAACAGGAAGTGGATACTCAGATGATTGAAAACAAATGTGCTTGGAGAAGTTTAAGGATGTTCAAAATTCTTGTTATTTGGTACAATTTTGTTAAAGTTTAAAAACTTAGAAAATGTGCATCCATGTAAATATTAAGTGAACTTTAGGGATTTTACTTTTAACCATGAAAAACTACTTGAGCAATCTTGTTTCCTCACAGTTCTCATTGGTCAAATTGTGGACCTGCCTTTCAGGTTTCTTCCTGCACCCTGCCCATTCTTTTTAGGGGTCCTGTGTCACTGCACCAGGGGTGTCCCCTTTGATGCTCTTACTGTGCTCGTGTAGATTTTGAGTACTGGACTTCCATGTTGTTTTGTGGCTGTCCTTCTTTATGTCTGTCCCCTGCTCCCACTGCACTGAATGTTTCTGGTGGTAGAAACTGAGGCTCACTTACCTAGCACATAGGATTGATGAGTACATGTTTGTTAAGGAATCGCGTACAGGACACTGTCATCATCAAGGACACCTGCAGTGAGTTTCTCAATTTTTAAAGTAAATTAAAAAGTTCCTATTTAACTTTTAAACCCTGATTAAATCCCTGAACTTTTATAGGCCAGGTTTCTCTTTGTCTTTAAAACTGGAAAAGTGTGATTTTATTATTATTAACCTTTTTCGGGTCCTAATAGACGCCTTTGAGAGCCTGAAAGTTTTGATCTTTATTCCCCTGCCCCGTGTGCTACTGTACAAGTATAACTTCAGGGGAAGTAATACATTTCTAAGGATAAGCACTCTTAATTTAGAAAATCCGTTTGACTTTTCTAGATTTAATATTATGTGATTCTGCTAGAAGGTAACAATTGTGTAACAAATTGCAAGAATAATTTTGGAAAAGCTTTCACGATTGTCTTGGGCACTGTGGCTCATACTTGTCTTCAAGTACTGGCATGTTTGATTATAGGGGATTGTAGAGGAAAGGGGTGGATTTAAAATAGGAGCATTGTTTGAATTCTTTGCCTAGTAATGAAGCAGTTGTGGGACAGGGTTCTAGATTTCTGATAGAACTATGTGGGGTCTTGTGATTTAGACATTCAGTTACCTGAAGGTAGGAGCAGGACCCATAGGAAATTTTTAAAAGGACTTTTCATTTCCTTTCCTTTTATTTTTTTATTGAATTTATGGAGGTGACACTGATTAACAAAATTATACAGGTTCCAGGTGCCAATTCTACACCCATCATCTGTTCACTGTGTTGTTCGTCATCCCATCCTTTCTGATTTTAATGTGGGTTCTGAAACCAACGACTTTTGAGGTCTCGTGTTTAAAGTGCACATGCGCACATAATTGCCTGGTTTGAAGATAGAGGCAGAGGGGTCGGAAAGGTTTAGGTGGTGGCATTGGAACCGTTATTTCGTTCAGCTGTTTTCTGTCTTTAAGTGACAGCATTTGAGGAGAAAGAATAACAGTCATTTCGTGATAACATTCTAGTTCCAGCCTCTCAGAGGCTGTTCCCTAAGTCTTTCCCTGGCCAGTGTGTGGACCACCCTGTGACTCTGCAGGAACATTCTCTGCAGGGCTTTTTTGTTTGTTTGTTTTTAAAGATTTGGGGAGAACCCTGTTCTAGAACTAAAAATTTAAGAGTAACAGCATTAGGAAATGTGAAGGAAGCATTTTCATATAGAATTTTGTATGTTATAATCCAGAGACAGAAAGGTGTTTAGACCCTCGTTAGGAGGTGCAGGGCACCTTAGGCAGGACATCTCACTGCCTTCCACTGATGCTTTCAGTGGTTGGAACTGGGCGTGAGTAACCTTTGGCTGTAAGAAGAATGAGCACAGAGACACTGTTGTTGCTTGGGCCTTAGGAGCAGGATGGAAGCAGAACCTACATTTCTGTTTTGCATTCTCTGATCCAGGTAAATAGAAAATTCCCTTTGAGCACATTGGAGTCTGTACACCACCCTGGTGGGGTAGCACTAAGCTTTCTCTATACCAGTTGTTGAATAGTAGGCATTCCATTGAAAAGTATTAAAAGTGATTGAACTCCATCTGATTAACTCTGTTGATATACACACTATGACTTGAACTGCTGGTAGTTCACCATTGACCACAGGTGTGTCTCTTTTATTTTGATTTAAGAACTTACTCCAGCAAAAGGACTGTAAATATGGATTACCTGTCACATATAAGGGATGCACTTGTACGGCCCTTGACCTCACAAGGGGCTGAAGGAATACAGGATGTTGTTGCCCTCATGGATGCATATTATTTGATGAAAGACGACTTTGAGAATATCATGGAAATTAGCAGCTGGGGAGGCAAGCCAAGTCCCTTCTCCAAGCTGGATTCCAAGGTAACTTGTAGGACCCACTGGTTCTCCATCACTTTGTAATTACCAGGTTTGTACTGGGAGTACTTCAGAGATGTTTACATGCTTTAAAAAGATTGTTTTTTTCCCTTGAGTGCTTTTTGCTTCTTATGGCCTCTGCTTCCAAATAAACTATTTGAGTACAATATTAAGGAAAGACTTCTGGATTTGACTTTACAGTTTGTATGTTTATCTCTGCCTTATACTGAGTGGAAAGCAAGATGTGAAAAGCTTAGGAACGAACGTAAATGTTTTCCTTGTAACTAAGGGTGAGATGAGCCAGGTGAAGTAACACAAAGTGGGTGGTGCATTAGGAAAAGAAAGAAGTGTTTCCTGGCTGAGGAGTTTTACATTCAGTTTGCCTATAATCTGCGGATTCAGCGTTCCAGTTGGACAGTCCCTTATGGAATGGTGTCTTCCCTGCTATCTTATATAATGAGCATGAAAGCCCTGAAGTGACAGCACAGGTGCGTGATGCCCGGTTCCTCGCTCGGTGCCTGCTTCCTTGGTGCTGCTTCAGGAGGCGCCCTCCGTGGCTGCCTTCGCCAGTGTTTTGACCTGATGCAGCGGGTGTGGGTAATGCTCACAGGGACTCTGCAGTCAGAATTCGTGAACTAATCCTGCGCTAATTAGAAGCTCAACGTTAAGGCCTTTTAGGTACTTCGTATATTGAAGTCACCACTATTAGTAAAGTTATTTTGTGGTAATTAAAGGCAAGCTTTAACTTGTACCCTATTGTGAGCCTTTTTTTTTTGATTTATTGATTACTAACTTTGCTTAGCACTTTGTAGAACTGCAGAACGTTGAATAGGTAAAAATGAGGACTTAAAGTGACTTTTTCTTGTCTGCCTTAAAGTTTCCAAATACTCTTATCTTTTTGAGTCATGGACTCTATTAAGAATATCCTGAAAAATAATGGAACTTCTCCATAGAAAAATGCTTTTATACATGAGTGTACACACACTCCCCCCCGCCCCTGTGTATGCATAAATATTTTGCAAACAATTTCAAGGGCCTTCCAGGGTCTTTCAAAGCCTTTAGGCCTGTGGAGTTCAAAAGGACTATTTGGCACCCAGATTTTTTTTAAAAACTCCCTCTATTTCTTTTCTTTAGGTGAAAGCAGCCTTTACAAGAGCTTACAATAAAGAAGTACACCTTACCCCGTACTCACTCCAGGCAGTAAAGACACCCAGACACAGCACAGGCCCCACCCTGGATTCTGAATACAGCGAAGAGTTAAATGAGGATGGCTCTCAGTCTGATGATAAAGATCAAGACTCTATGGAAACAGATGCTATGATCAAGGTAGTATTTTAAGCTACAAAGAGGAAAAGTTATAATAGTCCCTCAAAATAATTTATCTTGTGTATAATTTGCCTTCAGAAATGACTCAGAATCTGTTTAGTAAGTAAAGCTGTGAAAGTACTTTTAAGTGTTTTTGTTCATCACAGTTGAGAGCAAAGAAGGTATAGATTGCATTTTTATAAACAGTCAGCTTTATACAATAGTGGAAGAGCCAAATAGCAAGAAATTATTTTGATGGACATATGCTGTTAGAAAATGTATGATTTTTATTTACTTGATCATTGGTTTGTGCTTCATCCACAGACACACATTTTTACAGCACAAACAAGACAAGCATTTTCAATGAAACTATTTCTCCCTTCTGTTGTGTTTTGCTCTAGCCATTGAACTGCCCATAGAAATTTTTTAGAGCAAAACATCCTTGTCTTTTGCTAGGACAGATTAAAATCATTTACAGTATCAGCCCATTTGTTTGCCATTGGCTGAGGCAAAGGGATGTCGTATGTATTCTCCTCTCTTGTGAGCCTTATCATTCTTACCCCTCACTTTTTTAAAATTGATTTTTTGGGGAGAGATAGGAAGAAAGAGCACAAGTGGGACACCAGTTTGCTGTTCCACCCACTTACGCATTCATTGGTTGAGTTTTCTGTGTGCCCTCTCCAGGTATCGAACCCACAACCTTGGCCTGTTAGGATGACGTTGTAACCAACTGAGCTACCTGGCCAGGGCCCTGCCCCACACTTTTATTTTGTATATGCAGGAATAGTGACCTTCACCAGTGTAGTGGTCTCTATTTTAGTGTCGTGTACACATAAGAGGTTGTCTCCCGCCTCTCCTCAAACTGAACTTGCTTAGACTCTTGAATCTCAAACTGAAAGAAAAGTCTTTTACCCTGTTTTTAAATTGTCTTATTTTGTCTTTGCTAAATATACCTTTGTTCTAAATCCAAGAAACTACATACATAGGGAACATATCTTAGTTCTAGATTCTAAATAGCTTTTTAGTTTTTACTGCTAACTTTTAAAGGCTACAACTAGCCCATTTGTTTCTTGAAAGTATCTAGATGAACCTATTTCATTTACTCTTAAACACAGCTATTAACTCTTTTGTGCCTCTTTTCCTCCCAACAGAAAAAGACAAAATCTTCAAAGTCTTCAAAATCAGAAAAAGATGAGTCCAGAAAAGGAAAAGGAAGAAGTTCAAAGAAATGAAACCCTTTTTCACTACTGACAGTCACTTTGTATTCACCCTGTTGACCAGTCTAGCTGGTCTAGAGGATGCCTTGTTTTTCCAAAGGAAAGTGAATGGGGCGACCGAATGGTCCCATTATAAGTAAATGGTGGCACAACTAGAATGATGTAACCAGTAGGCTAACGTACACCTCTTATAGAGGTTGCTAGGACTGCCTGGGTCCTCCACTGTCCCGTCAGTCTAATTAGATTGTGTTGCAACATGCCTGAGAACAGTGGTACTAAGGCGACTTTTGTAAGCTTAACAGTGTATCCTAATGGCCTTTATAGGACCAATGCTGATTTTTTTAAAGGTAGTTACTATTATGTGGTGAAATTTTGTAAATAAATCATAATACAAAACAATCACCACCTAGAACTGGTTATTCTTTGTACATTGCCAAGTATCTTGCAAAATATAAATTAGGAATAAAAATGTTCCGTATGAGACATGTACAGATTCTTAAGATTGTCATCTTGTACAGTAAAATATGATGTTGGTACATGACTTTCCTTATTAATTTGCAAGTGATTGGATAAAAAAAAAGTTAATTTTACTACTAACTGGTTGTGGGAAACGTTAACTTTGGCAGTTGAAGAGTTAGAACCGTTGATTTCCAACCTCGTTACAGCTGTGAGTGCTGAGCCCGTCTCTGCTGTGGAGTCGCACGGAGAGGCCGCTTTGCTGGTACTAGAGGGTGTGGGTGGCTGCGAAAGCACTGCTTGTCATTCTTACCCTTCCAGGGTCTCAGCCCTTCAGCTTCAAACCAGGGGGGCCGAACCAGGTTAGACACTTAGTCTCACTCTGGCTTTGGACAAAATGAACACTGGCTTTTGTTCACTTTGTCCCTGGGAGACCTGGTTCTCTCCTGTGACAGATTCCACAAACCCTGTTGGAACTTTAGATTTTAACTCTACTTGTTGCGTGGTCCTCAGGCTGTGGACCTAGCCTGGAATTCAGATGTCTAGCTGTTTGTTAATCATGTCAGTAAATGCTCAGAGGAAATGTGCAAATAGGAATATTAAATCAGGATAATAATTCCTGCCTCTAAGGAACTGAGAGTCTTGTTTGGAAGGTGAGACCTGCATTTAGAGTGTACTTATCATGTAAAAAATGCCTGTCACGGAGATTAAGTTCATTATGGGAACAAAATGTTCCGCTTCAGTGAAGACAGCCTTCATTGACGACCACCTCCCCTAGGGGGGGTGGTGGATGAGCGTGAGTTTCATACACACTGTCTTCCGGTTCCTCTGCTTTTGGATATGCTTGGCTCTATATCCCCCAGGAAAGGGACCGTAATGTCCTTGCAGTCAGAACAAGGAATAGTGTCCTTTACTTGTTCATTATGATTTTAATCATAAATGTTTACATGATTGGCATAACTTGTGTATAAGATTAGTAACTTAGAATTAGAGGTTGTAAATATGCTCTTTAAAACATCAGAAAATGGGCCTGTTGGAGTCCTCTCTGGAGCCCCCATGACCACCAGGTGTGCGACTGAGGTTAAGGCCGGGCAGCAGCGGTGGGTCCACAGCAGTGTGGATGTGACTCTAAGGGGTCTGTCCTGAGGCTGTGTGTTTCTCGGAGCGACCAATAAATCCTTATTGGAGCCACTAGATGTCATACCTTATCTTTGT
Organism: Mormoops blainvillei; assembly: GCA_004026545.1. Lineage (NCBI taxonomy): Eukaryota > Metazoa > Chordata > Mammalia > Chiroptera > Mormoopidae > Mormoops > Mormoops blainvillei. The sequence continues at coordinate 18,835 of PVJD01009074.1, forward strand.
AGCATAAAACTGTGTACTTGCTGTTTTGGAGATGGCTTGAATGTTGGCCATTTTGTAATCTGTAACAAACTACTATATCTTGTTAAATTTTGGCAGTTCATGAACAGGGGGTGCACTGTTGTATGTACTTACGCTCACTTCCCAAGTGCCTGTAGCTCTTTACTCCTGTATCCTTATAACATCCCTGAAGTGATAACGGAAAAACAAGGAGACTATAGACGGGTTTGTTGATAATGACCTGTATCACTTAGGAAGGCCAAGGCCTCTGGCCTGTTCTCTAGCTAACCTGTGGGAGGGGAGAAGAGAGCAAGCAGCGGGCATCATGTGGATACTTGGATGCCAGGAAACAGTATTAGCACTTGGATTCCCCCTAGGCCTGTAGCTACCTCTATGGTACTCAGGATGTTGGCAGCCATACTGTAAGGTCGCAGCATCTGAAACACGCAGAGTTCAGCCACATCACTCATTTCTGTTAGCTGCTTAGACTTTGGCCGCGTCGGTCTTGGATGGCAAGGAGGCGTGTAGGAAAAGTATGTTGGTCTGTGATGCATGTGGCATGTGATATGGGCAGTGAACACTGCAACCACCTTGGGGCAGATTCTGAATAGTGTATGTCTTCGGGGGCAGTCAAATGATTTATTTTGTAACAGGAATTCCACAGTATGCAGTATAACAGCTCAGGACTATATAACGACTATAAGCTTATAGTGTCATTCTCTCAAATATTTGATTTTAATGATTTTTGGTGTTTTTACTTAAGGACTGATTCCACTGAATAGCCTTTATTTGTGTAAACTTCTCATTTCAAACTTGTAAATGCCCAAACTGTACTAAGTGCTTGTTCAAAGTCACCTTCCTTGCTGTCTCCAAATCCAGAAGAACATTACAAATATCTGGTTAACAGTTTTATTTTAAAGGACATATTTCAAAATATAAAAGTTATCAAAAAAGCTGAGTATTTACAATTATGTCATAGGATACTATTAACAGTGCAGAGCATACAATATGTAAGAAAGACTTTGAAGAGGAAATATACAAAGTGCAATAAACAGCAATGTTATTATATGTTACCATTTTGTAACTCTACGGAAGGTGAAAGTGGCAACCTGGAAAGGTCACCTTTGTTTTTTCTTCTGTATCCAGGAAGGACCATCTCTAACTCCACCAGGGTACAAGCACAACCCCCTGTGGTAAAATGCTGTCTTCTCAGGAACATATCTAGAATGAACAAAAAACCCACATGCTTTTAGAAGGGTTTCAAGTAACAACTGGCATTTAGTAATAAAGCCCAGCACACTAAAGACATGTTTTTGCTCATTCATGGAATGTGGAGCAGGATCACTGTGTTTAAGTTAGAAATCTGTTTGTGGTTAGCACTGCGTCTCAGTCTTGGCCTTGCCACCATCTAAAACTGTGTGGTGTAGCCATTGAACCTCTATTATAGTGAGGGTGACAGTAGCCATCTTACTGGGAAGAATGAGAAAACATAAGGTAAGTGCCCAAAAATCTGTAGAGAAAAAAAGAAATGATTTTTGAGGATTCCTTGTCTAAAAGGAGTCAATGAATAATAGCTCTAACCAATACTCATTGTATAATAAAATACTTAGAGTGACTCTTGCAAAAAGTCAGTCATAATCATGCGCTGAGGCATATCTGCAAAGAGCTATGATATACCATGATCTAAAGCTCTAATTTCATGCCAATGTAGGCTCCAGACAGTCTATGTAGATTATTAAAAAAAAAACAAGGTTCTACTTTTGGAAGCGGCAGAGTTGCATATTAGCCCTCCCACAGGTAATATTTTGCCTTCAGTTTATAACTAGAGCAACCAAAAGTATGTAGACACTGGGAAAGTATCAATCCTTTACAGAAAAGAACGCTACTGGGTAAGATCTTCATATGGCTTTTCAGGTGAGGGGGAAGCCCATCGCATGCAATGGCTAAACCTTGAACAGTGAAGTCTTACTAGCTTGGAGTCAGAGGCCGCCAGAAATACTGAAAGGTGAAGAAGACCCTGGAAAGGGAACTGCTCCAAAGTCCGCACACAAATGTCATGCAGAGCCTTGAACTTTACAGGCTTGGAAGGGACTCATGCTGGACTTGAAGCAGCACAGGAGCACAAAACCGAAGGCTGCTTCTAGGAGCCTGGGGCCTTAGTCCTCTGACCGGAAAGAGTAAGATTCTACCAACAGGTTGGGTGAAGACTGAGCCTCTGTGAGACCGCAGCTCCCACCAGCGGCAGCCTGTGGGACCCGCGTGAATAGAAGACCCAGCCAACGCCTGCTTGTGAAGGTGGGTGGGGGTCACGATGGCAACACAGCAGGCTTCAGAACTGTTTTTCACATAGACTGCAAACCTACAGCTACATATAGAAGAGTTCCTTCTGAAAGAAACCCGGGATCTAGCAAGGGACACCTACACATAAGGTGACTGATTGAGAAAAAAAACCCACATCGAAATAGGCAGGAGAGGCTAAGAGAATCTTGCCAAAGATGCCACCCCTGGCAAACTGTCCGACAACTCCCAGCTTCTCCCTGAGGAACAAAGGGCATGGGCCCCACAGCTGGTGCGCCGAGTTTTAAGACTTCCACCTGAGAGATGGGCCCCTGAAACACCTAGCTTTGAAAACCAGTAGGTCTTGCATCCATGAGAACTAGTTCTAAATGGGACTGCATGAACCCACTGAGGCTAAAACCCCAGGGTCCAACACAGATGCAGCAGACTGAAATGCATCCAGTCTTTCTGTGAAAGGCCTACTGGCTTAGCTTAAAAGATACAGCCTTAGAAGCAGTCTTGTAATTTAACACATCTAGAGGCCAACTACAATATTCCCCAGAGGCTGGAGGCTGGCAGGTACCATCTTCATACTCTCCCTCTGCCCTGACCACCAGTCTCTGTTACCTCCTCGAAAGGAGCCTGTGTACAAATGTGCTGCTCTGGTTTTGGGGGCTGCTTTCCAGGGGACACCCTTTAAAACTGCATGGTTTACGTTCACAGGTTCCCCTGGACTGTAACAAACAGAAAGTTCCCAACCTGCCATCCCCCTCGGCCAACGCAGAGGCAGGGTCAGGAATGCTTAACAGCTGTGGCCTGAGGGCCCAGCTTTCAATCAGCCTTTTTGTAGGTCCTGACAGATCTTGGCATACCCTCAGCTACTGGGAGCCACCAGAACAAAGAAGGCTACTTAGACAAAGGTTTGAGAGACAACCAAGAGCTAGGGCAGGGTTGGATAAGCTCCATTCCCTACAGGCGAGCACTCTATGGCTGGGAGGGGGGCTGTTTTATCTAAGGCATAGATACTAACTCAGCATCAAGGAAAATGAAAACAAATAGGTTTCAAATGAAGGAACAAGATAAAAGCTCAGAAAAATAGCTTAATGAAATGGAGATAAGTGATTTCACTGGTAAGTTCAAATTAATGGTCATAAAGATGCTCGTGAATTCAGGTGATCAATGCATGAACACAGCGAGAATTTCAACAGACGATATATATGAAAGTACCAAGCAAATTAGACTTGGGGAACACAGTAACTGAACTGAAAAACGCAGTAGCAAGGCTCAGCAGACTAGATGAGGCAGACGAAAGCATCAGCACAATCTAAGGGCAGTGGGACTCACCCCGTCAGAGCAGCCAAAAAAAGAGATTATAGGTTAATGGACTTCGGGGGTAACGTCAAGCAGACCAATATTTGCACTATAGAGGTCCCAAAGAAGATGAAAGAGAAATGGGCAGAAAACTTATCTGAAGAAATAATGGCTGAAAACGTCCCTACGTAGCCTTGGGAAGGAACAGACATCCCGATCCAGGAAATCAGAGTTCCAAACGAGGAGCCGAAAGAGACCTACACTAAGTTGCCAAAAATTAAAGGCAAGGAGAGAATTCTAAAAGCAGCAAAAAAAAAAAAAAAAAAGTTAAAAGGGATGTCACGTAAGACATCAGCACATTTTCAGCAGAAACTTTGCAGGCCAGAAAAGCAGCATGATATATTCAAAGTGCTGGAAAAAACAAAGAACTAACAAAGAATACTCTAACTGGCAAAGCTGTATTTCACAATTAAAGAGGAAAAGAGTGTTCCAGACAAGGAGAAGCTAAAGCAGGTCATCACCGGCCTTACAAGAAATGTCAGGACTCCTTGCCCTGGCTTGGTGGCTCAGTTGGTTGGAGCATTTTCCCATACACCAGCAGGTTGCGGGTTTGATTCCTGGTCAGGGCACACACCTAGGTTGTGGGTTCAGTTCCTAGTTGGGGTGCATGCGGGAGGCAGCTGATCAATGTTTCTGGCTCCTTTCCTCTCTCTAAAATCAATAAAATCATATCCTGGGGATTAAAAAAAAAAAAAAGGCCCCAGCCGATGTTGGCTTGGTTGCAACATCATCTGGTACACTGAAAAGTTGTGGGTTTGATTCCTGGTCAGGGCATAACCCTAGGTTGTGGTTTCAGTCCCCGGGCAGGGCACTTGGGAGAGGCAACCGACTGATGTCTCTCTCTCACATGGATGTGTCTCTCTCTCTCTCTCTGTTCCCCCCTCCCCTATCCTCTCTCTAAAATCAATAAGCATGTCCTCTGGTGATGACTGGGGAGAAAAAAATAAAAAAGGACATAGCTAAAATTAAAAGGGCATGAATTAATAACAGGAAAACTTATGAGAATGTAAATCTCAATGGTAAATATATAAATTCAGAATAACCTAATGTAATAGTGGTGGGTTAATCACTTATAAATCTATGAAGGTTAAAAGACAAAAGTAGTAAAATTAACTATAACTACAATAACTTATTACCAGATAGAACACATGATAAAAAGATGGAAATTGTGGGAGAAAAAAAAGGGGAATGTGTGTGGAGAGAGTAAAAATGTAGGACTCCAGAATGCATTTGAACTTTAGTTCTTATTAACTTAAAATAGACTTATAAGATGTTTCATGTAAGACTCATGGTATTCATGAAGAAAAACCCATAGCAGATAACACTCAAGATAAAGGAACCTAAGGGTACTACCACAGAAAATCAAATCAAAGAGAGCAAGAAAGGAAAGGCACGAAGGAATTACAAAACAGCCAGAAAACAATTAGCAAAACAGCAGTAAGTCCTTAACTCTCAATTGCTTTAAATGGACTAAATTCTCTGATCAAAAGACAAGGAGTAGCTGAATGGATAATTGGAAAATTCACAAATATGACTCAACAGAATGTCACTGAACAAACCAATGGGTCAAAGCAATCCAAATCAAAAAAGTAAAAACCTTGAGACAAATGAGGATGGAAATACAACATACTCAAATTTATGGTATATAGCAAAAGCAGTCATAAAGGAAAAATCAGTGATAAATGCCTACATTTAGAAACGAGATCTCGAACAACCCAATTTGACACCTCAAGGAGCTAGAAGAAAAAGCGAAGTCCAAAGTTAGTAGAAGGTAATATTGGTCGGAGCAGAAATAAATGAAAGACTAAAAAAGACCAATGAAACCAAGAGCTGTTTTTTTGCTAAAGAAAATAGACAAACCGTTAGCCAGACTTGCCAAGAAAGAGGACACATTACAACTGATAACACATATAAAAGATCATAAGAGGCTCCTATGAAAATTTTATGCCAACAAATTGGACAACCTAAAAGAAAGGGATTAATTCCTAGAAACATACCACCTACCAAGACAGAATCATGAAGAAACAGAAAATCTGAAGAGACCAGTTACTAGCAAAGAGAATCAGTAATCAAAAACCAGACAAACAAAAGTCTAGGACCAAATGGCTCCATTGATGAATTCTACCAAACATTTTGTGATAAGTTACGGTCCAGTTGGACTCTGTGGTGCTGCCTGGACACACACCTTTGTCATTATGGAGACTGTACACCCTGTATTTTAGCATTAAATCTGACAAACGACATGATTCACAAAAAGGAGCTGATATGAATACACGTTGTGAAGCTGTGAGGACTCCATGGACTCTGGAGCCCTGGAAAGGTGAGCGGTTGGTTGACACTTACCTGCACACCCTACTTACTGCTCCACCTCTGTCCTCAGGTACTGGGTACAGTCTGGGATTTTTTTCAGTTGAGCAAAGTTTAATCTTTCTGAACACATAGGACATGTGCTTTCAGTGTTTAACATGCTGTTTGGGGGAGGGAAAGGTAGAACAGATTAAATAGATACTATTTCTTTTCCTTTGGGTTATTCTAATGTAAAAACAACTATTCCTGTCCACATCTCTTAGCACTGTTCATCATACAATTTAAGAATTAGGGATATTTTAAAAATTAGGAATATTCAGTCTCCTGCAAGATCCCTGTTAATAATAACATTTTCAAAGGTCATAGAAAGTTCTTCTAAGAAGACAATTTGAATCTTTAGGAATATGTAAGGAGATTTCATATAAGGAGATTTCAGATGAAGAGTGGCTGAGCGAAAGGCCCATGTTTGGATAAATCTGTGACCTAGTGGGATGACGCACACTTACATCTTAAATTCTGAGTGGAGAGCAGGGAAGTCGCAGTGCGGACACACCGTCCAGTCATCCTTCAACATGTGTCGGCCCTGGAAGCAGTACATTTAAGAGTAAAATTCGTCTTTATTTTTAAAACCCCCAACCATATTCAATTATAATAACTGGATTATAGTTAAAAGCCAGCCCTCTAAATTATGAAATTATTAATAGTTAATATAGGTGGTAGTTGACTGGAAAGAGATTGCATCAAAAGGAGGAAAGCCAGAATGTATTTGTCAGATTGACATATAAAAGAACAGTCTTCAATTTTGAGAAATCATTATCTAAATTGCAAGGGAAAGCAAATTGCAGCAGGTTATGTAGTCAGTGAGTGGCAGAAAAAGGATTTAAGGCTGGGACCATCTGATCCCCAAATGTGTGCTACATTGCCCCATGGTACATATTCTCTTAAACTATTACATGCTCTGAGTATAACTTTCAACTTTGTTAACCATAAAATTATATGCTAAAAATTGCAGGGAATTTGAGGGACTGAGATTTCATAAGTGAAAAAAATGCTGCCACTCACCATGTATTCAAATGGGTTATAAATAGATACGTAAAGAAAGGGAAATTATTATAAAGCAGCTTACTGTTGCAATGCAATATGGGATATTGTTTTTACATCCAGGACAGAGGAGTTCAAATTCTGGGAGAAGAAACTGACAGAATGGACATGGGGTTGTGGTCTCTTCTGCCTCAGAAGTATCGGGCCTCCTGTGAGGAAGAATCACATGTCACTTAAAAACAAACACTTCAGCCCTGGCTGGTGTGGCTCAGTGGATTGAGCACCGGCCTGCAAACCAAAGGTTCGCCAGTTCAATTCCTACTCAGGGCACATGCCTGGGTTGTGGGCCAGGACCCTAGTAGGGGGTTGCTTGAGAGGCAACTACACATTTATGTTTCCCTCCCTTTTTTCCCTCCCTTCCCCTCTCTAAAAATAAATAAATTTTAAAAACAATGACAAAAACCCCCCACAAACGCTTCATTTTCCATGTAACATGGATAACAGAGAAAAGGCATATTCGGAAAACTAGGAACATGAAACACGCCTACCTCTTCCTAAGACTCTGGAACTAGAGACACTTAGAGGCCCACCATAGCCCACGCTCCAGCTCTGGGAGGAGGGAGGGCAGTGGGATTGGTCAGATTGCAGCAATTACATGAGCCGTTTTTGGGAGCTGGAGTTCAGGGCACATTCAATGGCAGAAAACATGGGGGGCCTGCTACCCTCTTTTCCTGTGCTGTTGGAGTGGTCACCTTGTTCCTGCCTCCGTCTCACCCTTCTGTCCGTAGGACGTTCTGTGACAATGGCCATGTTCTAGTTCTGTGCTGTCCGATGTGTTAGCCTCAGCACTTTTGAGCACTCGAAATATGGGTAGTGTGACTAAATTTTACATTCAGTTTTAATTCATTTAAATTTAAATTTAAATAGCGACATATAGCTGCCAGATACCATATTAGACCTCACAGCTATGGAGCATTCGTGTGTGGGGAAAGGATACCTAGCATCTCTGCCAGCTAGTGCTTAGGGCGGCAGGTGCTAGGCTGTCAAGTAAATGTGCTCCAGTGTTATCTCCCCACCTCACTCTCCATGCGGGCAGGTATGCTGGGTCAGTCTGAAAAAGGGAGCGTTCCATGCAGCCCTGCCCAGCTTAGAGTTCTCTGCCGGGAGGGTTACTCCCAAGCCCAGCTAAGAATAAAATGGTTGCTTCCAGCTGCCATCACTGGTGCAGCCATCTCCCTTGGCTGACGCGGCCAATGTTCTGGTAAACTGGGGTCCTCCGGGCATCATGCATCTAACTGGTGCCCCAAATGTCATTACTACTTTGAATAAGACGTAGTATGGAATTACCCTATGACTGCAGATAATTTTTCCTTCTGTACATACTAGTGCTACTTTTTCCTAGTGTTTCTTTGGGAAACCAGGCTGCTCACTGCTTTGTGAAGTGAGGACATAGCTTACGTGCCTTTGGACCTGCATGGGGTTTGGATGTGAACTCTCTTCTGTGTAATTACCAAGTTTCTTGCACTGAGAGATAGTCACTATTTGTCCCCCTGTAGCAGACACTGCTGCCTACGTAATAGCCCTTCTTCCCTGCCAACCGAGCTTTGATTTTACTTAACAGTTTGCTTTGCAGATAAAGGCAGCTGTGCGGCAGAGTGCTGGCTAGTGAGATGCAGGTGGATTTCTGGGGGTGGTGTCCTTTCTAAAAGGCAAAGACCTTTCCATCTCTTAATTTCCCTCTCCTTCCTGCCTCGAATGGGAACGTGATGTCTGCAGTCGTGGCAGACAACCAGAACTGTGCGCCCACGAGGAGGAAACGTCTGTGCTCTGGATGGCCACGCCGGAAGGCAGAGGAGTCTGTCCTTCGTGACATCAGGACCCAGCGGCACCAGCTGTGGACTGCTGCACCTTGAATATGAGTCAGTAAGTCCTGACTTGTTCAAGCCATGTTGGGTTTTCTGCTGCTGGTAGCTGAACACAATCCTAACTGCGACTCCCCATCCATTTCCCACTGAGCTTGCGCATAGGCAGCTGCGTTCTGAAAAGCACATCCGTGAACTGTGATTAGACAGGGAAGTCGCTCTCACTGCCTACCTGACCATTGCCTCAATCTTCTTTTTGTACTTGGCGTCTATTTTGTTGCGGTACTCGGGTCTCATCAACATAGCTGCAAAGCTGAAAGCTGAATTCTTCAGGCCTGCTCTGTGACACTCGATGACAGTAGACGTCAGGATTGGCACAATGTCTGCAATACAAATGGGGGAGTAGAAAGCACAATGCTGCTACCGGCGTCACTCTGTCCCTGGCAAAGAACCGGTATCTGCTTAATGAGGGGCAGTCAGGCGAACTGCTCATCAGAACGCCTCAACCCCGATGGTACTGTTTTGCCTTGAACCACTGGGGCCTGCACTCCCTTGAGGTCACTTTGCGTGTATCCTCCCACATCCGTGACGTGGGTTTTTGCATTTGGCAGGACTTCTGGTGAATGGGTGTGGGAGATCGGTCTTTATGTGCTAACCTCTTTGCATGTATCTATTTCTTCCGCCCAGATACCTAGAAGTAGAATTACTGGCTCAAAGAACATGATCTTTAAAAAAAAAAACTTAACACAAATTGCCAAACTGCTTTCTAGAAAGGCCATGCCACTATTTACTCCCACCAGCAGTTACAAGTACCTGTCCTATAGCACCATTTGCCAGCATGGTAAATGATTATTTTTAAGTCTTTTTCATGTAACAAAAAAGAATTCATTTAGAGAATAGGCATTGGTGACTTATGACCTGGGGGCCAAACCTGGCCTGCTGTGTTTGTGTTGCCCATGAGCTAAGAGTGGCTTTTACATTTTTAAATGGCTGACGACATCAAAATAATACTTTGTGAAAAACATAACGTTCAAATTTGTGTCAAAAAAATAAAATAAAATAAAGCTCTGTTGGAACACAGCCATGCTAATTTGTTTATGTGTGTTCAAGACACAACAGCAGAGTTGAAGGGTTGTGGCAGACGCAAGGCCCTCAAAACCCCGAACATCTGACATCCGACCCCGGACCGAAAAAGTTTGTTGACCCATGTTATAGACTGTGACAAAATCTATTCTCTGACGAATGCTGTAATGATACATCTTCAAAAATGGGACTCTTTGTCAGAGATAACGGCCTGCAGACTTAGTGGCTGACTGTCGTCTCGGGCAGGAGTTACTTCACTTCTTTTGCCCTAGTTTGCTTACCTGTAAAATAGGAAAAATAACAGTAGTGCCCACGTGGGCAGTCTTGAGACTGTTATCCTTAGATAGACCTGCCTGAAACGCTGGTCCTTGGCAGGCCTCCGGGAACTTGGACTTTTGGGAGTGTGCTTGCTATTCCAGAGCCGATACGAGTGGCTCACTCTGCCCGAACTCTTCGTAAAATAGCATGGTTCACGCTGAACACCTGCTTTCTGGGAGTCTGGAAATTTCGGTACATGCTAAGCAAGGGTACCTGTGTGACCAGCTGCCAATATGACCCCTGGGCACTGAGTCGCCTTTTTACGTGTGTTGTCACAGCACTCCCTCCTGGAGGTCTGAAGTGTGTCCCGTGTGACTCCACATGGAGGGGACCCCGGAAGCTTGCACCTGTTCCCCAGACTGCAGCCGTGTGCTTTTCCCTTTGCCGGTTTTCCTTTGTGACTTTTCGCTGTGATAAATCCTAGTCTTTAGCACTACTGTATGCTCAGTTTTGTGAGTCCTAGAGAACCATCAAGCCCGAGACGCCACTTCATGGGGTTGCTGTGAGGATCAGTGAGTCCGATCACGCAGAGAACAGTGGCTGGCAGGGCGAGCGAGTACAGGTCTCACCATGCGGAACGCTATGCTAACGCAGAAATGCGGGCGACAGGCTCTGCTCGGTACTTACGTGACGGAAATTTGCTAATGTTGTTGGCCACCCGAATAAGCAAACGGGCCCCTTTCATATGATCTCCATTTTTAACATGAATCTGAAATAAATAACATATTGTATACTCTTCTTAGATACTTTCATTAACCCCAATTCATGCTTTATATCCTCCAAATAAATAACTCCTTTACGGTGACCCTGAATGGGGTCATGAGGTCCTTGCAGACTCACTTGGTTGGCACCCCTGGAACTTCGCTCCTCGCAGCAGGTTCTGCTACTGTGGCCCCATGGCCTCGCAGGCCTCGCCCCTACTCTGCACACTTTTTACTGTGCCCTGGCCCATCTCTTAACTGTCCGGTATTCAGTGACTAACAACAGCTGCTTTACCAAGTTGCTGTGAGACCTGAAAGCTGTTTAGTGAGGCACGAAGAGACAGGACGGGCTGTTAAAGGAAGAGGGAACCGTCTGCCCTAAGGCAAAAGCCAACGATGGCTAGAGGCGCCTGAGATTAGGTTAAGCACAAGTGGGGTCTGGGATGCAAGGAGGGGGCGCGCTTAGGCTGTGAAGAGGCTGGAGAATTGAAGGCCAGGTCCGGAGGCCCCTGTTCCCCGGGAGAGAGGAGGTTCCCCATAAGGTGGGGCAGCGGGGAGGGAGGGTAGTGGGCAGACTGGGAGTCGGAACCACTCCCAGTCTGTTTGGTCAGAATGTGAAGGGTGAGTATGGAATGACTCAGGCCTCAGGTCTGAGCACATGGCGTATGATTGACTGAGCACTGCAACGTGATAATAAATAGTGACTGAATCTAAAGCAGGAAAGGGAAGCCCCGGCAGCTTGTCCTCCCTCACCCTCGCTGACTTTACAGGTCTCAGATGGCCCAGCTCAGCTCTCCACACCCAGAGATCCCAGGTTGTCCCTCAGCCTAACTCCCTGTCTCAGCTCCCGGGGCAGGGGGTGCACCTGCCAAAGCTCAGGCTTGATTCTCCCTGAAATGAGGATGACTCCAGTCCTTTGGTCCAAGGCGCCTGTGACATTTTTGTATCAGTTTGTTCTTAATAGGGTCTGTTATTTTCCCTTTAATACCACAAGCAATTGAAAACCTAGAACACCTTGAAAATGCTTGGTTGCTTGCATTAGGAGATGAACAGAGGGGGAAGTCATGAGGGTGCGCTTCGGTGGGGGGTGGGGGTGGTTGGTATGATGGAGGTGCAGGACAGCTCTTGGGGCTAAAGGAAAAGAAAAGGACTCGAGACCCATCCCCTTGGCCATCCCCCTGGCTAACGGTGATAGAAAGCCCTGGTCCTGGAGGGGTTCATAGAGGAATCCCTATATTTACTTCTCATCTCCCACCAATCTGTTTCTATCATCCTGCCTCAACCTCTAAAGACCCCTCTTTTGGTGGATTACATGTCCCTTGGACATTGGCGCCACCACTCCTGTCTGAAACTGAGAACGACCTCCCCCACTTTCTACTCTTTTCTGTCTGAGAGGGGTCCCTCTATTGCTCTGAAAGGAAATTTACTCTGGGGGTTGCAAGTTGGAATTCAAAAATTTCCCTTATAATCAGTGTTACGATCTGTGTGGTCTAATGTCACCACTAGCCACATGTGGCTACTTTAATTTAAAAACTAAAATTATATAAAATTAAAAAAGTTAGTTTATCAGTTACACTTACACTAGCTATATTCCAGGTTTTACACAGCCAGGCCAGTGGCTGTCACATTCCCCAACACAGAACATGTCCAACTGCGCAGACAGTTCTGTTGGATGGTGCCTTACAGGTGGAAATCAGGGTCTAGATCATCCGTTATGTGACCTTCTGTGCTGGTACCTTCAAAGTTAAATTTGCCCTGTGGACTGGCTGGAAAACCAATTTAGCATTAATGTGGGAAGGTGTACTTTAACATACGTGAAAATTTGGAAAAATGGGTATGTTGGGGTCTGTACGACTTGGTGACTGCAGTTAATGATACGGCAGAGCACACTTGAAGGCTGCCAGACTTGCAAGTGAACTTTGTACGGTGGCGGGTGGTAACTAGACCAGCTGTGGTGGTCGCTTCGCAGTGTGCGCAGACACTGCGTCATTAGGGTGTTCCCCTGAAATCAATGTAAGGTTGTATGTCAATTCTACCTCAATAAACTTTTTAAATAAAAAGTTGGTGGAATTGTATAAAATCCACTATCTTAGAATAAACTAGCAAGCTCGGGTTAAACAAAAACATTTTTAGTAAATCTGTTTTTGACCAGCCAATACAGTTACGTGCTTCAAAATGAAAACGATACAAAGAAGACACACAGAGAACCCTCCTGTCCTTGTCATCGCCTCCTGCCCTCGCTGGGGTTCGGTGCCCTGCCTCCTTAGCTTCCTGCCTCGTTTCCTTTGGGGAACTATTTCTGCTGGTTTTTAAAAATATATGTATTTCTAATTTTATTTGAAATGAATATATATTTATTTTTTGATTTTTTTGTACACAAAAGGCGGCATATTGTATAATTAATTATTTTGTATCTCGCTTTTCTCGTCTACCAACATAGAGATTGAGGAAATCACTAATCCAATGGAGAGATGCCCACAGGAAACCCCTACAGGTGATAAACACGCCTGGCAGGTTATATCCCCAGTCACTCGAGGGCCTCACCTTGACGAGTATATAACTGTGCAGGATCATGAGGTTGGTGGCCATCTCCGAGGGAATTTTGATCTTCTGGGACTTAAGTTCTGCATACATACTGAAGAGAACGTCATGTGCATTCCGATAGTTTCCTTGAAAAAAGGCGGTAAAATGACATTATTGTAAAGGATGAATTCTGAGGACCTTCTATGGGCCCTCATTTTATAAATGGCTTAATTATGTTATTAGCAATATTCTAATAATTTCTTACCTAAAGTAACTTAATAGTTTTTCCTATTGTAACTGATGGTACTAACATCGAGCCTCAAGAAGAAAATGATGGTGTCATCCTGGACGTCTTCCTCATCCTCAGGGCACCTGCCTGGCTCCAAAGTCCAAGGGGTCCTCGAGTTTTGATTCTACCTTCTGAGTCCCCCAAATCCGGTCTTTCTTCCCAGACCCCCGTCACGGCTTCCTGTCACCTCACTGCAGGGGCCCACTGGCGAGGATTCCTTCCTCCTGAGCATCATCTGCCTCCCTTCTGACCTGAGTGCTCCTGTGAAAGCCTCAAACTTCACCCCATGCCCCGAAACCTCAGCGTCACACCCCTACATAAAACCCTTCCCAGGCCGTAGGGATCAAGTGCCACTTCCTCAGCAGAGGCCTGACGCCCTTCAGGATCTGCCCGTGCCTACCTTCTCTGTGCCCGCCCCTCCCGCTCAGTCATGGTCAGGGCTGCAGTGCCCTCCCTCCTTCGAGCATGTGTGTTCACATGTGCTGTTCCTCTCCTGACACACACCTCTCCCTCATCTCCTGCTATCTCATCCTTTCCAAACGCAGCTGAAGCTTTTGTCGCCTTCTCTCATCTCCATCCTCCAACTTTCCCATCCCCAACCCTCAGGATGAGGTGGGTCCCCTTTCCTGGTGTCCTGTTAGAGTTTCTTTCTCTTCTGGCCCCATCACCCTGTGTAACCACTTTCTGCCCTATCAGATCACGAATCCTTGAGATGGGAGTGCAGCTCACTGCTCTGACTCCTGAGCTCCTAGCGTGTATCTGACAGAAGGAGGTGTTAAATAGAAGCTGAATAAAGTAATCACCTATTTAATTCCATATTTTCCGAAGCTGTGTTCCATAGCCATTAACTTCTAAAAGAATCAGCTCTCAAACATTAGTCAAGATACCAGGTGGATTCTCTGACTTATTCAATAAATATTTACAGAGCATACAAGTGGACACAACCATTAGGGAGAGTCTATGAATAGTCCCTGCATTTTACAAAGAACCAAGTCAGTAATTATACCACATTTTCCATCTTCTCAGGTCTTTTATATTGTTAAGGCCAAATATATGGGATGGAAAGAAAGTGGCGTGTGAGTGCAGGAGGCTGGAAGGCTAGAGAACGCGTTGTCCAGGGAGAGCAACTGTGTGGCCCCGAAGGAGCAGAGGAAACAGCACCCAACAAGAGCACGGCCTCGTGGAGCTATTCAATGCCCCGCTGTGACGGTGACTTATTTTACTTCTCTGAAAATAGAATGGTCATCTCCCTAGCTGTCTCAAACTTAGAATCGGGCTGCTCTTCACTGGGTAGAGGAGGGTTTGGGGAGCTTGATTCCATTACCTGTTTGGTGAAAAAAACATGAACATTAGGGACCTACCTGCAGACTGCTCTTCTCTGGCGATGATAATGGCAGTCCGGGCGGCCTCTCGGTACTGTTTCAGGGCCATGTACAAGCGGAACAGGTACTTGGCATCCTGCCATACAAACCGTTAGAGAAACATCACGTTCTTCATTAGCTAAGGAGGGAAACACCTAAAATTTTGCATTTCAATTAAAATCGCATTTGCCTTCTAGTAACTGAGGGTTGATAATTGCTTTAAAGAACTAAATGTGCCCTGGCTGGTGTGGCTCAGTGGATTTAGTGCCAGCCTGTGTACCAAAGGGTCACTGGTTCAATTCTGAATCAGGGTACATGCCTGGGTTGTGGGCCAGGTCCCCATTTGCATTTGGGGGCATGTGAAAGGCAACCACACATTGATGTAAAAAAAAAAAAAAAAAAGCAAAAGAACCGAATGAATAAAGAATTCATTTATCAAATATTTATTTAGAGTTTAATATGTTCCAGGTAGTATTCTAAGTGCTTGAGAAATATTAGCTTGTTTAAATATTCATACCCTCCATGGTAGGAAGGCATAATTATACAATTTCATTGATGAAAAACTGAAACACAACAGGACCTCTCCAAGACTGCATCCCCAATCCTATTGCATAGAGTTCTCTCTCATATGCTGAAAACGAAACGTGTTCTTATACCACGTAGCAGCTTAACAAAATGTAAAAAATCTTTACAGCTATATAAATTTCTCTGGCCTATAAAATTTTCTTTGGCCTTTGAGTATTTTCAATTTTCAATTTCCATTCTCCTTAGCTCTGGACAATTTCACACATTCGGTGCTGTTTCCTGAT
Organism: Mormoops blainvillei; assembly: GCA_004026545.1. Lineage (NCBI taxonomy): Eukaryota > Metazoa > Chordata > Mammalia > Chiroptera > Mormoopidae > Mormoops > Mormoops blainvillei. Next base: position 34,774 of record PVJD01009074.1, read on the forward strand.
TCTTACAGTAAGTAGGTATAAATAGGGTGAGGTGGTTTAGAACAGTTTAAGGGCCTGTGCCCTTTGACAGGCTAGCTTGGCCTCCCTGGATCTAAGGGACTTTATTTGGGAGAAACAGATAATAGATTTTGTGGTCAGGACTGTTACAATCCTCTCCAGGTGTGACATTCTCTCCAAATCTGTGACTGGAGTTCCTTCACAAACAGATGCCCTTGAACTCCAAAGCAAAAGGGAAGAAAAAGACCTGGGAGCATTCTCCAAGGCCTAGGAGTCTGTCCTCATCAGGACTGAGAGAATACTGACTTCGGCACAAACTCCAAGAACTCACTTATTTTGAAAATAGGTTCCTAATGATTTATTTTTACCTTATATTTCTAGTGAGTTACTTTTATGTTAAATATGATATCTATTAATTACCATAAGTTTTGAAATATGAACAAGCACACTAAATTTTAGGAATTAGTGCTAAGTCATGGTTTTAATAATCATTTTTCATAGTCCTAAAATAAATAAAAGTCTATGAAAATGATGGGCGGTGAGGACTGTTACCTAGAGGGATGTGGCTACTTCACTGGCCCTTAATTTCAAAGAGAAAATGCACGCAGCATCCTCTAAGGTGCAGGGTCTGTGGGGCTGACCTGAGACTACATTCAGAGAGTTTCCTAAGTCTATGATGCAAAAGCCTTAACAGGGACAAGCGAGGCAGACAAAGTGAAATCTATCTGAGATACTTAAAAATCCAAGCGAAGACAACATGTCAGTACCTTAGGCATGCCATCGCTCTCTCCCATAAGGTGGTCTATCAGTTGACTGGTCAGTAGTTCATCTTTGGCCTGACCAACCTATTTAGGAAGAGAAAGAAAGAGTAAATTCAAATCTTAAACCTAAAAGAGGTGAGGGGAGAAGACAAATAATCTGCCAAGGAAATGAAGTTTAAAAATATGCAAATATTCCTACTGTCAAGTGCCTGAAACATAGCTCAGGGTCTTTCTTCATTTCATTTGTACGGTCGCCATTTAAAAAAAATCTATCCTTAGAAACCATAGCTTTTTAAAGTTGCTATATCAAAATACTGTTTTTTGGGTTTTTTTGTTTTTTAACACACAGAGAGAATATACTTCTTGGATGTTTCAATAAAAACTTTGAAGGTAAATGACTATGACACCTAGAGAATAACATCTATGATTTGTTTTAAAATAACATAGGGAGCCCTGCCCAGGTGGCTCAGTCGGTTGGAGCATCGTCCCGTACGCCAAAATGTGAGTTCAATTCCTAGTCAGGGCACATACCTAGGTTGTGTGTTCGATCCCTGAGCAGGGAACATACAGGAAGCAACTGATCGATGTTTCCGTTTCACTCTCTCCCTTCTTCTCCTTCTAAAACCAGTAAAACATATCCTCGGGTGAGGATTAAAATAACAGGGAAAGAGGGTGAGGTATGAACAAAATAAGACTGGCCATGTGTTGATAGCTGTTGAAGTTAGCTAATGGGTCTACAAGGGTTTGTTATACAGTTTGGTCTACTTTTGCATATGTTTGGAAATCTCTTCAAAAAGGTTTAAAAAATATTGGCTTTCTTGAAAGTTTCATTACAGAGTTTACTTACTGTTTCAATCGCCATTTCTATTGCTGCATTATCTTCTGAGCTTGGACATTTTAGGAAGTGTTTAAGTGCCTGAAATGAGAATTGTATAGCAATTAAAAATCTTTGGACTGCTTTCACACTTAGACAAACAAAGTTGCACACACACACAAAGTACTCATAGTTTGTGAAAGTGTCTTCATCTCAATTTGGGGCTGGCACAGCACTGGATCTTAAAGTATGCACTTAAAGGGCTGAATATAGTTTAAAATAGAAGGATCCAGTTAACCCTCTGAAGAATCTAGTTCTGATTTCTGGTTAAATGAAAATAAAAAATGTGCCCTCTTTCAGTAGAAAGATTTGTTTTCATTCACTTACTCATTCAACAGATATTTACAGACAACCTGCTGTTATGTATATGAGACTGCGCTAGATGCTACGGGGAAGGCCAGGAAGGATGTGATATGGTATCTGATTGCACAACGTACAATCTAATTGGGGCGATCTGTGCGATGTGATGATAATATAAGGAGCCCCTGAAGTTGTATTGTCTAACTCCAGAACATCATACCACCGCACCCTATGAAGAAGCTTCAGGTTGTAAGAGCTGAAAAGACTGTGATAAGTGGGGAAGAAGGCAGAGAGGAATCTAGTTGGCAGACAAGGATGGGAAAAAGCAAATGGGAATGCAGGATTCTTCAACAGGAATAGCTGGATGGCAGATTGGGAAGCTCGGGCCGGCTGGTCAAATTGTGGAAGGCGATGGGACTTAGTATCTAAGAGGCAGAAAGAGCAAATGGATGGCCTGAAGACAAATTCACACACACCAATGTTTCTTTGAAAATATCTGTGCCATATTTTAAAACTGGGAGATGCAAGACTTCTGCGTCTTGTTAAAAATCAGATGATCTGGCATGACTGGGCCCAAACTCCTGAATGGTGACAATCTTGAGGGAGTGAGCAGCAGCCATGCCCTCCAGACAAAACAGGTGCCACTCAGCATTTCCTGTCCTGTCCCACATGGACACTCAGGTACACAGCTTCACTTGTTTATGTTCTTGCGTGGACATGGTGACTGCTGCTTGAGGGGTTCTTAAGCACTGAAGGTACCATTTCGGGAACAAAGTGGAGAAGAAGTGATACAGGCAGAAACTAAAAACAGGGAAAATAGGAAACTGTTGCAATAATTTAAGTGAGGTGACCTGGATTTGGATTAAGTTGATGGCAGTTAGAGTGAAGGGAGGTAGCTGTGAGAGACATTACAGAGGAAGAATGGGACTGGCGGTGGGAGAGAGATTTTAAAGTTGAATTTGAGATTTCGAATCTCGGTGTCTGGGAACATAACACAGTTTTCATTATTTCCTGTAATCATTCCTGTGGAGTCCAGTGTATGTTTTCTTGGCAAATACTAACTCGTGAATATTGACCACACAGCAGGAAGAATTTTCCAGCCTGAAAATGCCTTTTTTCTCCTTCAAAATATAGGGCAATGCTTTGATAGTCTTCATTAGTGGTGTTTTCGGAACCTACAACAGAAGTTCATTGAGTAAAATATCTGAGCAAAACTTGCTTACTTTTTATTGTTAACCTAAAAATAAGATCTAAAAACAGGTGATTAAAAACTTTAACAGCAAATAAAGTTATTATCAGTGTCTGTTTTCATCAAAAACACATTCATCAAAATTATTCCACGTGTCAACTTTGTTCCCTCTTTCCACTCTTGACAGGAATCAGGAGACAAAATTATGAGGCTCTGAGAATCTAGGTTATGGTTTAACATTACTCTCAGCAACTTTATCTTCTTTAAGAGTCTCAGTATCATTTCCTGCAACGGAAACAACTATGACTATAATCTTAGCCATGATTTGCCTAGAGTTTCGGAACAATGAGAAGCAAAGTTAACCAAATACTAATGTAATCCATCTCCCTTTTTCAGCAATGTCTAGTTTAAACAATAGTCTGTATGCATTTGTCAGATAAGTAAAAAAGATGATATTCAAGTGGCCAGTGGGTGCTATTTAAAGAAAATTACTGTTTTTCTTTTGGTTTGAGGTTTAAATATATTAAGCACAGAGGAAGAAAGCTGCTGGATGTTCTAATTCATTGTTTACATTTACCCATGGGAGTTGGAGGCCTGGTAGGATACTTGTGGCTTCAGCCTAAGGCAGATATGGAGTTGATAAGAGAAGGCGATAAAGAAAAGTGGAGAAGAGCGTGTGTTGTTTTGGGGGATGAGTCTGTGTGTGTGTGTGTGTGTGTGTGTGTGTGTGTGGCGGGGGTGGGGGGATGTACAGCATAAGCCATATCCTTATGAAATTAGAAAAACTTAATTTAGTGCAATGGTGATGTTTAATGTTAAAACGGAAATGTCATCTGTTAAGTGAAGCATTAATAATTCTAATGTTGCTTTTATCTATACTTCTTTTTTAAACAGTGCTTTGTTTTCTCCAATTATTTGAAGAGCTTCCTAATATATCGGAAGATACTTTTACCTATTTTTTCCCTTGAAGACTGAAACAAAAGTTTTCTCATGAATCCTATCACCAATTCTTATGGTCAGTTTGTAAATTTTAAAAAACAAAGTAACACAAAAGTACAAATATTTTATGATTCCTCTTATATGAAGTGCCACAAATAGTCAAATTTATGGAGACAGAACGCAGAACACCGGTTACTAAGGACTGGACGGAGAGGGGAGCAGGGAGTAATTGTTTAATGGATAAAGAGCTTTAGTTTAGGATGCTGAAAAAGTTCTGGATACGGATAGTGGCGATGGTTGCACAACAATGGGAATGTATTGGGGTTGGCCAAAAAGTCCATTCAGTCTTTTCCATAAAAGAAAAGGTACATTTTTCACTTTCACCAATAATTGATTTGGTGAATTTATTGATTCGGATATTTTGAGTTATGTCGGCTATCCCTTGCTATTGGCTTCTAGTGGGTAGGGGTCAGGGGTTCTGCTAAATATCTTCCAATGTGTAAGACAGCCCCACAGCAAATAATTATTTGGTCAAAATGTCAATAGTGCCAAGAAACTTCGCAAACCACTTTTGACACGTACCATCAGTCATAGCATCTTCTCCATACACTGCACAAATCTATTTTTTTTTTGGCATTTCAGTTGCATTTTTACGTTTCTTGAAATAATAAAGCATAATACATCGAAAATGTTGCATATTTTCTTCCATCTTCAATATTAAAACGGCTGCACAAAAATTCACCAATTTTGATGTTTTTTAAAAATGCACACTGGTATGACAGCTGTGACAATTCGAATGACATTAAAGGCAACTAAGCACTACTAGAGCCATTGTATGGAAAAAGCTAAACAAACTTTAGGGCCAAACCAATACTTGATGTCATACTTAAAAATGGTTAAAATGGTAAGTTTATGTTATGTATATATTACAAAAAAACAAAACAAAACAACATGACATAATATCATGTATGGTCCATAAAATGAAAATCTGAAAATTACTTTCAGATTTATATGAGTAATTTCTATGAGTAGTTTCTATGAATAATTGCAAACATGGGAAGAAAAACCAATAAGCAGGTGTTCTCAGAACATGAAATTCTCTTTTGGACTTTCAAAATCTTTAACAACCACATCTTTTGAATATCACTCTTCATCAAAGTAATCATATATTCTAAATTTGTAACTCAATTTTTAAAATTTATAAAAACATTTACTTTTTCCAAACTCATTCTGCATTTATATCGCCTTCATCTTGGAACCTCGTTTTACCGCTTGTTGGTCAATAGCAGGATTTGGAAAATCTGGCCGCTCTTCTCTTGGAAGTTACTCAAAAATCCTTAGGTTTTGCAAATTGCCTTATAATTCCATATTGCCTTTATCGTGAGAGTAGGGACCCTGAACTCTGATGAGTGACATATAGATACGGGCGTGCACCTGTGTAAAGCTTGTGGGTGTACACGAGCTTGTGGGTATACCAATCTAATTGCTAGATTATAAGAGTCTAAGTGTTTCTATGATAAAAACCTTCTAGAGAAATTAGGGAAAACAATGATATTTACCAATAATGTCTGCATAGATTTCCATTTTGTTGTGTTGCTGAGCCAGTGTGAAAGCCTCATTATTACATTTGGACATAACAAGAAACTGGATGGCAGATCCGTAGTCTCCCAACTGTAGAAAAAACCTAAAACAAAGTACTTACTAAATTCGCTTGACCCATTTCAATTAAGTTTGTCATTTACAAAATAAAATATTTTTCAACCACGAGAAACCACTTAACAATGAAAATGTAATAGGTGCACTGCAGTTCTATCCTGCATGTTTATATTTGAAAAACATACTCTCATACACTGCCCACACAAACAGCCTCTGAAACTTAGACTTTAAAAAAAAAGGGAGAGAGAATAAATATTCTATTTGAATGTATTTGCTAAAGGGAAGCAGGGGCTTTTTTTTAAGGCCAGTTTTCAGAAGTCCAAAAACATGAATGCCTTATGTTACCTGGCTACCATTTTGGCTCCATCCAGAGACTGGGTCTCCCTGACGACACTGACGGCCTTCTCAGGGTTGTTGAGGTGATCCAGGTAGATCCGGATGACGCTGTTCCACTGTTTCGCAGTCTCATAAGCCACCACAGCTTCTTTGTATCTGTAAGAAATACTTACGTTCAGATACACTTTTGGGCAAAAAATGTCAATAAATGTTTGGGACACATTTTTATTGGTGGTCACTGATTAATTTTCTTAAACTTCTTTTTCTTTCGTCAGAAAGAATACCAAGAGCCATCTCACTAAATTATGATCCTTTCAGTGGTTTGATAAACTAACAGTAAAATACCAATAGTGAATTGTGTTTTCTCATCTAAACTGTATCTCTAAAATTTTTTACATTTTACTGTTTTTTAAGTTGTCATATAATATTAATATAGGCTTATTTTAGAAAACATAGCAAATACAGAATTTTTCACAATTGCAGATAGAGCTTAACGGTGATATATAAAATCTTCATGTTGATCTCTAGATGGCGCTCAACCTCTCTTCAATATACTAGCTCCCTAGCTCTTCATACTTTGCAAGGAGACATTTAGTGTATAACTCTATTTCCTAAGGTTACTTTTCTAAAAGTAATGTTACAATATCTTAATAGGTATTAAAATCTCTCAATACATATTGCCAAAGAACTTTCTAAAGGCATTAGAAAACCGCACTCTATCACCCAGGTGTAAAAAGTGCATTTGGACAGTATGGTTATTGATTTAATATAATCTTTCCTAATGTGATAGGTTAAAATGATACACTGTTGCTTCAATTTAATTACTATTAGTAAAGTAGAGCTTTTTCACATTTGCATGAAATACAGTTTCATAACTGTATTTCCTCCTCTGGGTCTCCTCGTTGTTTCTCCTCCTAGTATCTTTGACTTTCTTATACTAAGTTGCAGGAGATCTTTGTGCATTTAGAACATTAACCATCAACTGCTATATTTTAATATTGTTTTGAAGTTAAAAATGTGCAACCACAGGTGTGGAAATGATGTTTCTTCACTTTTCCCCCCTCTACATCGGTAAGTTACCCTCCTTAAGAAAAATGACAATTATGTAACTTCGCTTTTATGCCATACAATATCAAACTTTCAACTCCTAGCATTTAACCCTCAAGTAAAAAGGGACAATACTTTGCATCTGAGTCCGTGAGGAACCAGTTGAGGTATACAAAGGACGAGGAAGGTTTAACAGCCTGGCCCCTCAGGCCAGGTGAAAGGCGGAGGAGTTTTCTGTCTCTCTGCTTTGCCCTTCGTAGAGGGTTACAAATATCAGTGGTTAGTTTATAGAACATTACTTTAAATCTGTGAAAATCTGAGAAGTGCACAAACCTTCCGTCTGCTTCTTTAGCTTTGGCATACTGCAAGTGAATCTTTGGGGAAGAAACATGAGGCAGGAGCTCGCCAACTTTTGCCCTAAAAAGGCAGGTTTAGGAGAAAAATATCACTACTATATTCATTGTAAAAGTAGCTTCCTACAATAAATTGTTAGTTTTCAGGACTCAAGAAAAGGAAATAAAAACAGTTATCATGACTTTAAAAAATCTTGGCTCTTCTAGGTAAAAGATTTAATTGCTTTTTCTCTTACCACCCGCCTCTTCCACAAGACCACCCTCAGTGGGAAATGAAGGTTAGTTCATTAACTCTTTGGGCCAATAGGGCTTTTCTTTTTTCTAGTAACTTAACTGATCAGGAATTTCTCTCTGTCAACTCAATAGAATGTGCTGTTCTTTGAAAAAAGAATTATTTATATGAACTCATATAAAAAAGAAAAAAAAAAAAAGGAGATGGAGAGAAGGCCCAGACGGGGGAACGGGATGCACAGGCAGGAGGAGCAACGAGGAACCACGTGGGGAGATCACCAGGCCACACTCTTTCCACATTTCTCTGCTCAGAAGGAATTTCAGCAAATCCTTACCAGTTCTTACAGCGTATGTAAACAGATGCTGCTTTGTCATAGTAGAGACCTTTTTCATATAGTTGGGCTGCTTCTGAAAATTGCTAAAAGGATATGAGACTATTAAAATGCTAAATCTATTATGTATAAGACTACATGAATATCTAAGTATAGATAAGCATACCTTCATGTTCTCCAATATGGCACCACAGTCTCTTTTAAGGACCCTGCTGGGATGCTTGAGGGCTTGGTTAACCCCGCGGCGGATGTCCCCCATTCTTATGGACATCTGGGCCACTCCAGCCAGGCACACTTCATCATGTTCCTGGAACTGTAAGGCAAACAGCCAACAAATCACACCCTAACTTAAAATGCTGTATTTTACTCAAACAACTCATTTAAATCTGAAATGAGCCCAAAAGTTATGGTTAACTTTCATTAATCCTTTCAAGCAAATGTCAAGATTTTGAAAAAACACTGAATCTTTATTTCTTTTTAAATCACCTGTTGCAGTTATGTTTTTCTTCAGAAGTCTACATCTTTTGTGTTTAGGACCAAATTTTTACTACCCTTTGTCCTAACACCCTTGCATATCCTTGTATGTCTTCTTGCTATAAATTTTTATATAAGAAGAAATATACTGGATATGTAGCATAAATGCTATGAATAAAATTAAGAGAAAAACCATTTATCAAATTGAAGATCGCTAGGCATGATTAAACATCAAAACTTTATTTACAGTTGTTTAATTCATTAAGTATAACTGAAGGACTTTTCAAATAACTAATCCAAACTAGGAAAATGTCATGTCAGATTCCATTTTATGTAAAGCAGTGTGTCTGGTAGAACGACCTGTGATGATGGAAATGTTCTTTCTCTGTCCTGTTAACAGCCACAGGTGGCTACTGAGCATTTAAAATATGGCTAGTGTGACAAAGAAACAGAATTGTAGGTTTTATTTAATTAAAAATAACAAATAGCCACATGTGGCTAGTGGTGACTGTATTTGATAACACAAATAAAGAAGTAACTAAAATAGATGTAGCCAAACAGAGAAAACACCAAAAAGCCAAGAGGCGAATGAGCAAAGGATATGACCAGACAATTCATAAAAAAAATACAATTGGCCAATAAATAAAACATGCTCGACTTCACTAATAATCAAATACACACAAAATAAAATGAAACACCAATTTTTGCTGATGAAATCGGTAGAGATAAAACAAGGGATAACATCCAGAGCTGTGGAGAATGTGGGGAAATGTCCATGTTCATAGATGACCGGCAGCTGTACGGATTACCATTCTTTTGGAGGTCAATTTAGCAGTATAAAAAATTAAAAACACACATTGTATGACCTAGAAATCTCACTTGTAAGAATGTATCCTTCAGAAGTACTATTGTAGGTAGCTAAAAATACATGTACTAGGAAGAATATTCATTGCAGTGTTTTATATAGAAACAGAAACTATAATTCTGTTTTATATAGAAACAGAAACAACTATAATTCATTGTAGTGTTTTATATAGAAGCAGGGCACAGATAACAAAATTATGGTACAGTTATCCCCTCTTAGCCATGGTTTTACTTTGTTGTCAACTGTGGTCTGAAAGTATGAAATGTTAAATTGTAGAAATGAATATACATTTTAAACTGGGCGCCTCTGAGTAGCACGATGAAATCTCATGCCATCCACCCAGGACACGAATCATCCCTTTATCCAGTGGTTCCACGTTATATATGTCCCCAGCCTGTTGGTCACTCAGTAGCCGTCTTGGTTATTAGAACCTCTGTTATGGTATCAGAATGCTTGTGTTCAAGGAATTCTTATTTTATTTAAAATGGCCCCAAAGTGCAAGAGTAGTGTTGCTGCTTGTTTGGATATGCCAGAGAGGAGCTATAGGCACTTCCTTTAAGTGAAAAGGTTGAGTACAATAAAATAAGGTATTTTGAGAAAGCAAGAGACCACATTCACATAACTTTTATTACAGTATACTGTTATAATTGTTCTATTTTATTATTAGTTATTATTGTTAATCTCTTACTACGCCTAATTTATAAATTGAACTTTATCATAGGTATGTATGTACAGGAAGAAACATAGTATATACAGGGTTTGGTACACTCATTGGCTTCAGGCTTCCACTGGGGGTCTTGGAATGTACCCTCCACAGACAAGGGAGGACAACTGTACCTCCAAACAATGGAATTACAGCTCTAAAAACAAGGACATATGTATTGACCCCGAAAGACCATGAAGAAAGCAAAATGCTGCGTTTCATAGGATAAAGTCACAGCTGATCTTTGCTTAATGAATGGAAATGGTTTCATTTTTAGTAAAAATCCACATTATATACATATGGAGAGAGTCTGATTGAAAACATAAAATTATTGACAGTGGTTACCAGTAAGGGGTGTGAATGGAAGAAAGAACGTTGGACTCTTACTTTTTAAAAAACAATTATATGTTACTATTGATGCTATCACAGTTATCCCAAATTTCCCCTTGTCCCCCTCCACTCAGCCCCACCCCCACTCCCTCAGGTAATCCTTACCCCTGGTCCATGTCCATGGGTCATGCATGCATGTTTTTGGTTACTCTATTCCCTATGTTTTACTTTACATTCCTATGACCATTCTGTAACTACAAATTTGTACTTTTTAATCCCTTCACTTTTTTTACTCTTTAACCCCTTCCCATCTGACAATCATCAAAATGTTCTCAGTATCTATGATTCTGTTTCTGTTCTGCTTATTTTGTTTTTTAGATTTAATTGTTGATAAATATGTATTTATTGCCATGTTATTGTTCGCATTTTTGATCTTCTTCTTAAAGAAGACCCATTAGCATTTCATATAACACTGTTTTGGTGATGAACTCCTTCAGCTTTCTTTTTTCCTGTCCAGGGACCTCTCTATCTGTCCTCAATTCCAAAGGATAGCTTTGCTGGGTAGAGTAATCTTGATTGTAGGTCCTTGCTTTTCATCACTTTGAATATTTCTTGCCAAATCCCTTCTAGCCTGCAAAGTTTCTTTTGAAAAATCAGCTAACAGTGTTATGGGAACTCCCTTGTAGGTAACTACTTTCTCTTTTCTTGCTGCTTTTAAGATTCTCTTTGTCTTTCACCTTTGGCATTTTAATTATGATGTGTCTTGGTGTGGGCCTCTTTGGGTCCACCTTGGTTTGGATTCTCTGTGCTTCTTGGACTTACATGTCTATTTCCTTCACCAAGTTAGGGAAGATTTCTGTCATTATTCTTTTTCAAAAAGGTTTCCAATTTCTGCTCTTTCTCTCCTCCTTTTGGCACCCCTATGATGCGAATGTTGGTCCTACTTGAAGTTGTCCCGCAGGTTCCTTACACTATCCTCATTTTTTTGGCTTCTTTTTCCTTCTCTGTCCTGATTGGTTGTTTTTTGCTTCCTTATGTTCCTAATTGCTGGTTTGATTCTTGGCTTCACCACTCTACCATTGATTCCCTGTAAACTGTTCTTTATTTCAATTAGTATATCATTTGTTTCTGACTGGATCTTTTTTATGCTGCTGAGGTCCTCACTAAGTTCCTTGAGCATCCTGATAACCAGTGTTTTGAACTCTGCATCTGATAGATTGCTGATAGAAGAATCATTTTGTTTAGTTCTTTTTCTGGAGTTTTGTTCTGTTCTTTCATTTCGGCCATGTTTTTTTGCCTCCTCATTTTGACAGCCTCCCTGTTTTTTCTTTTTTCCCCCTGTATTAGGTAGAGTTGCTACGTCTCCCAAACTTGATAGAGTGGCTTAATATAGTAGGTGTTCTGTAGGATCCAGTGGGATAGCCTCCCCTATTACCCACACTGGGTACTCAAGGTGTGCCCACTGTGTGGGCTGAGTACACCCTCCTGTTGTAGCTGAGCCTTGATTGCTGATGGCACGTCCAAGGTCAGCCACCGCCTGTGTTCTGTTGGGTTCACACAGCATTAGCCTCTAAGTGATCTGCAGATGGCTGCTTCTGGTGCTGGGCCTGGGGCAACTTAGCAAGAGGTAAGGGGCTTACTGAAGCCAGATGCTGCTTGTTTGAGGGACTTTAGGAAAATCCCAAGCTAGGGCCAAGAGAAGCCATTCATATGGAAAGGCCACTGGAAACAGCTTGGGTGGGCCTGAAATTTGGTTGAGGTGGGCCTCAGGGATCACCAGGATAGGACAAATGGTATGATTCAGGTTGATGGAGTCTCAGATATGGCACCCACATGCTGCCTGTGTGGGGAGGGCTCAGAAAAGCAACACCGGCCTCTGCCAGCACTTCTGTCTGGGAAAAAGGCTCCCCCCAAGCTCTCGCTCTGATACTGGACAATTTAATTCCTCTCTGTATGTCATGATGCCTTTTAACCTGCTGCCCTGGCACTGGAGCTCAGAGGGAGTTAGTTCAAGTAAGTCTGTGTGCAGGCTCTTTAAGAGGAACTGTCTAGGGTTCCAGAAGTTTCTGTTTCCACAGCCTCCATCCCCACTTGTTTTTACAGCCAGAAATTATGGACACCTTCTTCCCGGCACTGGAACTATGAGCTGGGGGCTCTGGCGTGGGGCTGGGGCCCCTTGCTCCTGAGATCCTTGGGTGTGGGACCAGCCCATTCCACGTCTCTGCCCCTCCTACTAGTCTTGATGTGGTTTCTTCTTTACTTTTGTGGTTATAGGATTTCTATTTGGCTCGATTTCTGATGGCTCTGAATGATGGTTATTTTATAGTTTAGTTTTAACTTTGATGGGGTTGTGCAAAGAGGCGAGCAGTGTTTACCTACATCGTCATCTTGACCAGAAGGACCCTCATTTTTCATGTTAACATACTTTGGTGATTTTTCAAATTGACTATAAAGAAATGGTATTACTTTTGTAATAAAAATGTCAGATGTAAAACAGAAAATAAAAAATATTTTCAATCTTTACAAGACAACACCTAATATAAAAATATCAACTTTTATTGCAAAATCTAGCTTCTTGAGTTAAAATTCTGGGATGGGAGAATAGGTTAGAGCAGTGGGTAAGTTTGTGCTCACCAGGTCCATCATAAAAGAGGCTGCGTGGCAGATGGAATGGCAGAACTTCCATGGCCTGAGAATTCACTTTTCAAAGTGGAAACTTTAAGACTAAGAGGAAAAACTTTATGAAAATCATAGCCTGCAAGTGGGAAGGGATACAAATCTTACTTCCAACCTTAATAAGAAGCTCATGTTTGGGATGCAGTGGAAAGCATTTTTTCCAAACTGATAAAAACACTGTCATCTTCAGCTTTTAAGATTTTAAAATGATTTAAGTACACCCTTACAAAACTGTTAATAAACTGAAAAGAAGTTTACCTGCTAAATATAAATACAATGCAAATAAGATATCTTAAATGAAATTAATAACAAGCCTAATGATAATTATGCATATCTTATCTTTATTCAAGGTTACCTTATCATCGCCTGTTATTCCTTTCTCATAATGAGCCAAAGCATTTACATAATCACCCCTGAAAGAAAAATCAGAGTGAATTTTAATACATATTTATGTTATTAACATATATAAGATTTAGAAGATAATCTTTGTCATTTATAAACTATAATCTGTGTCAATATTCTCAATGAACCCAAAGTCTATATGAAAATAAAATGGAATTATATAAATGTGCTTTTAAAAAATCAAATGTTAGAATCATATTTTCTTTGTTCATAAAACAATATTTTCCCAGATTTAGAATTTTTGAAATTGAAAAGTATCTTATAATAAATGCCAAAAGAAATTGTCCAGTTGTGATATAGTTATCTCACGTACATATGAGAACTTGTATTTGCAAATATTGAGTTGGCCAAAGAGTCTGTTTAGTTTTTTTCTGTAAAATAAAAGGCACATTTTTCATCAATAACTTTATTGATTTGGATATTTTGAGTATGTCGGCTATCTCCTGCGTGGTATAACACTAATTGTTCTCAATATCTCGATTTGATCGCTATTAACTTCAACTGGTCTACTTGACCGTGGAGCATTTTCCAGTGAGAACTCTGCAGCACGAAACTTCACAAAACACTTTTGACACGTTCGATCAGTCACAGCCCCTTCTCCATACACTGCACACAACTTTTGTGTTTAAGTTGCATTTTTACCTTTCTTGAAATAATAAGCCATAATATGCTGAAAATGTTGCGTATTTTCTTCCATCTTCAATACTGAAATTACTACACAAAAATTCACCAATTTTGATACGTTTTTTAAAAATGTATGCTGATGTAACTGACAGCTGTCAGTACACAATCTAACGAAATTATTTCAAATGAAGTTAAAGACAACTAAACACTACTAGAGCCATCTTACGGAAAAAGAAAAATGGGCTTTTTGGCCAACCCGATAAATGATTTATTTATTGTCTTTGCAGGTATTTGCATTAGTAGCATTAACCATGGCTGAATGTGAATTAAAAGTGGATCTTGAATGCTTCTAAAATTACATGTTTATGCAACATTAAAATAAAAATGTATATAGTCTGTCAACTAAGACACTTGATAATTAAGACTGTCTAGTAATTAAGTGCACTGGAAAATTCTAAATCTCTCAGAATAGAATATGTCTTTTCCAAAGGAAGAAAAGATTTGTGAAGCCTATTCATGCATCATGAATGATCATTAATCAGGCAGTGAAATCAGTCTGTGAAAAGCTTCTGGCTTCATTTTCAACATGAACTGTTGACTTTTATCCATATGCAATTCAATAAAAAAAATACAAATTTAAGTAAACAGAAGTTGTAGACCAAAACCTGGTATTTTTCACTATGCCTTGAAATTACACTACAAATCCTCAAGTTATTCAAAGAGGTCAAGACCATGAGCATAGGTTATGAAAAGCAAAATGTCACCCTGATGATATGTATACTTGGCCAAACGTGATTCAAAATAATATTTAGACTGCAAATGTAGAAAAGGCCTAGACCTAAATTTAGAATTTGATGCTAGGAATGAAAGTGAATAAATGCATGAATAAGACATTACTAGTTAGAAAAAAACATTTTTGTTTGCATAATTAATTTCTTCCATTTAAAAAGAATTATTAAATCAATGGGGGGCCTTATAAGGAATGGAAGTTTAGAATTGAAGATATTCAGTAATTATTTCAGTAATCAGTAATTCAGCAATTAGATACCAACTGAAACATATAAAGATAAGGACGTACATGAATTCAAGCTGAATAGCATATTCTTTGGATATAAATGGCATTTGGTCAGGGGCTAGTCGCTTTGCCAGTTGCAGAGCACTGTCCCAGTGCTGTAAATCCCTTCTCATCTATTAGGAAGAGAAAGAAACCAGCAAATTAGTTTGCACAGTCACCACATAGTGTTAGTTTTAATAAAAGTGACACAAAAACTTTTTGTTTAAAAGATGAAACTTGATCTTTGCAAAGATAATACATTACTATAATATACTTTCTTAGTGGGGGGTGTGACAGAACCCCCAAGGAGGTAAAAATTGATTTTGGGGGGAGCAAAACATCTTAGCTATTATTACAGTGGTTTGTGGCCCATCAAAACTCAGTTCTACCCAACAAAATCTTATTCTTCAGTATTTAATTTTTCTCAATAGAAAAAAATTAAACTGAACAAAAATTAATTAAAATTAATTCAATCAACTAAGTGTTCATTTTCCTTCTTAGCAAGAAGATAATTTAAAAAGTTGAGAAATATTTTACTACAGAAATTGAGGTTATTTTCTGAGAAAATCTGAAGCAATGTCACAACACGAATGATAGCAAATATAAATAAAATGTGAATGTGTCTTTCTCCCTGGCTCCTGAAGTCTTTTATCTGTATCTGGTACACAATCCCAAATATAATCAAAAAAATTTTTAGAGTTCATTCCTTGCTTTTATTCACATTTTCTAAGGAATTAATAATAGCTAACATTTTTCAAGTGCTATTTTCTGCCAGGTAATGTCCTAGGGCATTAGCTTATTTGCTTTTCACAGCTAGGCCTTTTGCAATGAACTAATCTCGCGCCCATTTTAGAGATCCAGAAACTGGGACAAAAGAGGCTTAGTTTTGTACACAAACTCATATTGTTAGTGTGTTGCAGAGCTGGGCAGTAGGGCTTTGCCTCTGACTTCTTTACCTGGCTAACCTGCGTGCTTCCAGAGGCAGGTTAAAGGAACGACAGGGTGCAATCCCCTCTCTCCATTGTGAAGCCATCACCTTAAATGCTTTGCTCATCGTTACATCTGACAAGTGTCCGTAGCTAAAGGCAGAAGAACTAAGATGACGTCTTTGCCCGCACTCCTTGCAGCCATATTCCTACTTCAGTGTGGACCAATCCAAGTCCTGAAAATTTCTCAGGGTGTCGCTAATTGTCTCAAATAATATTGTAAAATTATCTAAATTCTTTTCTTAAAGCAAAATTAATTTAGCTCACTTAAAAATTTAAAAATGAAAATTTGCTATAGAACAATTTGAAAAAGGTTAAGTTGTGAAATTAGTAGCAAATATGTTTTCCAAACTACTTCCTCGACATGGCTGTGGAAATGCTGGTTTGAGGTGGAGTTACGTCTATGAGAGCGGCTACTGCTTTTGTCTCTTCTGTTGATCAGGCACAGTCCCAAAAGATCTAACCTCATTTTAAAATCTTTACAATAACCCTGTGGGCTAGCCCTGGCCACTGTGGCTCAGCTGGTTGGGGGTCATCCCGCAAAGCGAAAGGAAGGTCACCCGTTTGATTCCTGGTCAGGGCACATGCCCTGGGTTGCAGGTCTGGTCCCCAGCTGGGGGGCTTATGATGGGCAGCGGATTGATGTTTCACTCCCCCTCTCTCTCCCTTTCTCTCTCCCTCAAAATAAATAAAATCTTTGAAGAAAATAACCCTGTGGGCTAGAGAGTGTTATCACTACTTTAAAGAAACGCGATCTAGGGCATGGAAAGACGAAATAATTTGTCCGAGGTTACACATAGCTAGGAGTCGAACTCAGACATTTCCGACTCTAAAGTCCGCATTCTTAATCGCTGCTCTCTATAGCCACTTCTCTCTTACTCCTTGCATTGAACTAGGTTGCTCATTCTGTTCTAGCCCTTCCGCTGCTATGCTCACCTCTGGGAAACTAGTGATGATACACAAGTCCTTAACCCACCTTTTAATGCACAGGAGAATTTCATACAAAAAATAAAAGATAAAATGTGTCTCAGTTTTCCCATTTGGAAAAGAGAGAAAATAAAAGTGCTATCTCATAGGATTGTTGTGAGGGCTAAATGAATTATAATATGTCAAGTGCTTAGAAAAGTCCCTGGCACATGTGAGCACTGAATAAATGGCAGCTGTTTTTATTTGGACATATCTTTGAGTTATAAAATCTGTTCTCTCTGGACACATTTAGACTTCAAATTATTTGGTCATGTTACAATACCATGCCTTTTATGGCTTCACAGAATGTAGAATGAAAATATTTTTGAAGTTAATGAGTACTCAAAGTTCTGAAAGCTGGAGTCTGAATTCTTACAGGGGCAAGGCATGTGGCGTCTGGTGCTGAGAAATTTTAACTGTGTAAAAGGTGAGCTCCTCCTTTCACTTCCTTCTTCCCCACCTTGTTTGCTGCCATACCTCCAAGGCAGCAACAGGACAGCTGGATGCAAGGTACAGGTCCTGGGCCAGGTTGAAATCATCAGTAAACATGGCAAGGTGTCCTGCCAAAAGACTGTGGTCCTCTATTCCCTAAAATTAAAAGCAGTTTTAATGAGAATATAAGGGTTTAGTTTTTTTTTGTAAAAAAGACTTTGCTTAGTAAGAAGTGGTAATCTTCTGGCAAGTAACTTGTTTAGGAGTGAGGTAAGACTGACTACAGAAATTTAAAATGTATGAACAAATACCATTTAAATCCTAACCTGATCAATCTTGTACGATGCTGTTTACCTTTATTTGTTCCAAGGACATCACCATGCCTACATCTCCAAGTGCCCGGTAAACGCGGACTGCAAACTCCACTTCCACGTGATGCAGACAGGCCCTGGCCAGCTCCTCCCAGGCAGCACGATCGTTTAGAATCCTGCATATCTCCCCGGCGTCAGAAAACCTAGTTGGAGTGTATGAGTTTAGTCAGGACACTATACATGCGCCTGGCAGACAATTATCACATTATACATAATTTAAATGCCATGCCCCAGATAAACTTTATAAAGCATTGGTTAGTCGGTAATCATTTCCAAGTTATGAAAAATCACACAGACTTTTCTGCCTTTTTTTTGTACAGATGATTTTTCTTGAATTTCTTTTAGAAATCTCAATCTACTCTGGGTGGCCATCTTCCCCCATTAACAACTAATTCTGGTTGTTTTTGGTTTATTTCAAACACAAATGAAAATTATTTTTGTTCTCACACTAGTCTAATAAAATTAGTACTCTACTATAAATTTGGAAGTTTAAAACAGGGGTCAGCAAACTATGGCCCACAGGCCCAATCCAGTCAGCTGCCTGTTTATGAGAATAAAGGTTGAGTGGAATGCAGCTACTCACCAGCCCGTTCATTATGGACTGTCTCAGCGGTTCTCGTGCTGCAACAGCAGACTTGGGTGGTTAAAGTGTGAAATACATACCATTTGGCCTATAAGAGAACCAGTTTTCTGACCTCTGGTTCAAAACATGACCATCAAAGCCAATTAAACTTTTTGTGGGACTTTTACATTAACGAATACATCACACATATTCATCTATTCACCTCTGCATTTTTCTAACACACATTTACTGAACACCTATTATGTGTCAGGAACTGTGCTTGGGACCAAGACACAAAGATCAAGCACAGTCATTGTCCTTCAGGTGTCATAACCAGGAAAGGTGGAGGAGACAGGTAAGTAAACAGGTGACTGTAACATAGCACAACAGAAGTAATTGAGGGCTTACAATATGTAAGTCTTTGTGCTAAGTACTTGGTATAAACTCTCCCACTGGATTACCCTGACAACCCTATCCACTATGTATTATTATTATTTCTCCTTTATAAATGAGGAAAATGAGGATTTGAGACCTTAAAAGACTAGCCCAAGTCACACAGTGGTAAATGATAAAGTTCTCTAAACCACTCTGTCCAAGTATATTGTATCCTGGCTC
This sequence comes from Mormoops blainvillei, assembly GCA_004026545.1. Classification (NCBI taxonomy): domain Eukaryota; kingdom Metazoa; phylum Chordata; class Mammalia; order Chiroptera; family Mormoopidae; genus Mormoops; species Mormoops blainvillei. The sequence continues at coordinate 53,849 of PVJD01009074.1, forward strand.
TGAGGCAACACACCAGAAGGACTGTAAGTGTTTGGGGGGCTTCAGGAAAGGCTTTCAGGAGTGGGAGAGGGCCCCACTGAATAGTGAGAAATGAGGAGTTACTATCGTACATGCAGAGGGAGGAGAAGGGCATTCCAGGAAGAGAGAGCAGCATGTGCCACTGCAAAGAATCATGAAAAATACTGGATTCAATTGCCAGTGTAAGAGAGAGCGAGCAGAGGAGTGGAGAAAACTGAGGCTGGCATTAAACCGTCAAGTGCCTATTACGTCATACCGAGGTCCTCAAGGAGTAGGGGTTTCTTCTTAAAGGCAGTCACTGAAAGACCTTCGGCCAGGAAGTAAGAAGGTCAGGCTCACATTTTCAAAAGTATGTGAAGAACAGGTGAGGTTGTTATGAGGCTATCAGCAGAGAGAGCAGCCAGTAAGTAGCTGCACTACAGTCCATCATTCCGAGTGAGGGACGGAGTTAAGCTTGAGGAACATGGAAGGAGAAAGGGATCTGGGGGGTGTGTGTGTGTGTGTGCAGGGGTGTGTGTTAGGACAAGTGCATGTATGATTAGAATGGGGGAGAAAAGAGGGTTGGGGAAGACAATGGGTTGTCTTAAACAGGGCAAGTATGAGGAGCTCATGGACTCCCTACTATGTATGTGACTAGTAGGAAGTGGTAAACACAGGTTTAAGTTGAAGATGCACATTTTGGAGTCAGCCTCGTATAGATGGTACTGAAGTCATGTAAGTAGAGGAGATTCACTCAGGAAAAATAATTCGAGTGAGAAGAGAAGGAGCGATCTCCTGGAACACTCCTTGAGGAACGGCAACATTTAAGAGACAGTCCGAAGAAATTGGATCATAAAGGAATTCACAGTGGCCCTAAGACATAAGAGAAAAAAGCAAGAAGAACCCTCAAGCAAGGCAAAAACCCAAACGTTATTATAATGAAATTAAGATGTTATTGAAATAACTGTGTTTATTAGAATTTCAAGGTAACTGCGCTAGTTGGGTGATTGGAAACCTTTTGTATGACTTTCTTTATAATTCACACACATTACCATATCCATTATCTTACCTGAGCCTCGCAATAATCTTGTGAAGTAAATGAGGTAAATACTATTATCTCCATCTATTTTAATAGGAGTTGACCTTTAAAAATCACAAAAGCAAATAAGCTTCATGAGAAGTGTTTAAAACCCTACCTTTTTAGCAATAAAGTCTGTGTCAGCATTTGCCTCAGTTCATCAGGCCCCACATCTTTTAAACAGTGGAGAAAGCTGTGAGTGCCAAGGTAGATGCTGTTTACTTTCCCACTCTGTGTCTGGCAGGTCAACTCTCCGTTATATAACAGCAAAGGTTTATGAGAGAAGGGAACTTTGGTGCCGCCAGCCAAAATGACCTTGGAGCCTACATTTTAAAACAGACATCTTAATGCTGAAAGATACTCCTCAGTACAAACATCAGAACGGAATGCTTTAATTTAATTGCAATGGAAATTTATTTATCAACAAATGTACAAAAAAGTGATTAAGTACCTTGTATAGTGTCCTTGTGAAAGACATAAGTGTACACCTTATCATTATCATAAGCAATAAATACACCTTTATCCAATGGCCAGTTTTCCCAAAGAACAACTTTAATGGTTGGTGAAAAATCTGGAATCTCATACGTAGCATCATTAACCTACAAAATAGGATTTAAAGATTTGCCCCAAGTCTGTACATAAATCATTATCATTTGCCATGGTAGGAGCCTGTTTGTAGCCTTAGCTGGCAAAGCTTACTAGCCCATATTCAACCCAACAACACTCAAACATAACAGGAAGGAAAATTTCTTTTCCCATTCCTATATTAGGTTTGGCTTGAAAAAAAAGAAAGATAGTTATATGGAAAATCAAGGGTTTTATCTAAAATTTGGTGACTTTGCAGGAAAAATTACAAGCTTGGGCATAAAGCTTCAAGTTAAGAAAAAAAAGCTGAAACTGCTCAAGATGACAGAAGCTTAAACTATGAACATCTGTGTTTAGAGGTTTTTCAGTACTGGGCATAGAAATGCTCCAAATGGAATAGAAACAGAAATGAACTTATATGTGGTCTCAAATTTAAATAAATTCCACTGGCTATGTTTTATTTAAAAAATTTCTCTACAGCGCACTCTAACAAACATAACATGTACTGCTACAGTAATAAAAGCTATTAAAAAATCAATCCACCTATTCCTGTGAACTCAAGCAGGTAGGCTAATATGCATGCTGAGTGTGGATCTGAGAAATGTCTGCTTTCTCCCTAATCTAGCTTCCTCTAAAGGTAAGAGTGAAATACAAAGTTCCTGCAAGTCATAACTAACACTATAGAATGGTGCTGTCCAGTACAGTAGCCACTATTTAATATCCACACATGGCTACTGAGCATTGTAATGTGTACAGTCTGAATTGAGATGAGTACAAGGGTAAACTACACATTGAATCTCACGAAGTTAGTATCAAACAGTGTAAAACATCTCATCAATAATTTTTTATCTTAATACATTCTGAAATGATAATATTGGATTAAATATATTATTAAAGTTAATTTTACCTGTTGCTTTTTAACTTTTATAAAATGTGGCTAGTAGAAAATTAAAAATTATGTATGTGGTTCAAATTTTATTTCCATTGGGTAGTGCTGCTTGCCAGGTATAGTACCAATTACTTACGTATGAAACCTCATTTAATTCTAACCTCATAGTCCACGGATACTATTGTTATGCTCATTTGCAGATGAAGAAACTGAGGCACAGAGAAATTTTCCCTAAGTCACACAGCTGATAAGTTGACGAACCAGGATTTGAACGCAGGCAGTGAGGCTCCAGGCTATGCTTCTAACCACTAGGTTATACTGACTTTCAGTTTGCAAGGAGAGCACACCAGTGCCAATGGACAGGTGGTAGAATTTTTTTTTAAAGGGTAACCATTTGTTGAGTGCTTCTTAGGCGTACTAAAAGCTTTAAGTGCATCACCCCATTTGATTTTTAACACAACCTACAAAGTAAGTACTAGAACTGAATTCATTTTATAGATGGGGAAACTGAGAGGCCAGACAAAGTGAGAGCTCAGGAGGGTGCCACTCTGGCCTCACGCTGATGATCTCATTTGCTGGCTGTGTGACCTTGGACAAGTTACTCATCTTTACTATGCCTGAGTCCCTTCACCTGTAGAACGGCCACAGTACCAGTATTTATCTCCAGGGTTGCTAGAAGGATTGAAAGAGATCCCTGGTATACGTAAGGAGTACTCAGTACAGGAATACTAGCTGTTACTATTACTAATCTTAAATTCAGATCTGTCTGTCTTTAAAGTTGACGCACTTAACTACTACGCTCTACTGCTGCTCTCAAGGGCAGCATGTTTATAAACTTTCTAGGATATATCTTAAGGCATCCTACATGGGCATATAAGGAGTGATGGGGCACACAGAGTGTTTAATTAGGGCATGTATAAGAAAAAAGTCATCTCTCCCAATTCTAATGCACAACATGAGTCACTTCCTTATTATCCACACAGTAAGGAAATACAGGTTGAATAAATATACACATGAAGGGAAATTTCAAGTTTAAGAATTTTAAAGAATAGTTGTAGTCTGCATAGTTATGTATTTGCATATATGTACATCACAGGAGCAATGCTTCTCTCAAATTCTGTGAAGCTGAGTGGAAAATTAAACTGCAATGCTAGCGCACGGTGACAGGGTGGGTGTTAAAGTCAAATGAAGTGCACAGCACTCTGGTCAAGAGTCCAGGGCCTTAGTGCAGCCTCCTGCCGTACCTGAGGCCACGTGGAATGCTGGCCTCACTCCCAGAGAAGGCTGGGTATTATTTAAAAGGGGAATTCTCTCCTGCGGGCACAACACTCCCCCGTGATACCTTGCCCAGCCACTTAAGATTCTAACCTACCAATGAAGTCCTAATTTGAATACAGGCAATCTCCCATCTACACGCTGGGTGTGGGAGGGCCTACGCGCTCATGGAGTCATTCTCTGTGTGGATTTTGTTTCACCAGGGCATTTTTTTCTTAATACCTAACTGAGTTGCAGGTTACATCTGGAAAAGGGGGTGGGGATGAGCAGCAACAAGTGAGATAATTCTGGACTTGAGAGGTTTAAGGGAGGTAAAGAGGGCAGGGTTTTAACTAACATCCGCTGCCTTTTCCTGATATCACGCTTGGAAACATTAACTCACTGATACCTCATTCCAATTCTGTGAGGTGCTCATACCAGCCTCTTGAACAGAAATTATCAAGGAAAGGGAAACTGTAAAAAGTAAAAGAAAGATGTATCAAGGTGTTTAGGCAGGTCTCAGTCTTTTGCCCTTTCTCTAGCAGTCAGACCCCAGTTCGGACTAACCCCTGTCACATACTTGATTGACCTCTGACCCTTCTGTGTATCCTAAGCAGCAGTTTCGACCATGAACCCACGTGGGAAAGCAAGCCAGCTCTGCGTCCTTACGCCGTTACAGAAAGCAAATCTGCACAAGATTGAACTTCCTTAGTGTGTAAGGGGAACTCAAGGTTATCTTTACAGTTATGTCATTTTTCCTCATCGGTTTTGTGATTGGGAGACGAATGAGTTGAGTGAGAACTAGCACATTAAAAAGTTTGCATAGATAATCAAGTCACTCCTGTGGAAATCTGCTACATTTGTCAAAGAAAGAAAAGAAAAAATGAAGAGAAGAGAAAGGAAAAAAAAAAAACAGAAGGGAAGGGAGGGGGAGACAGAGGGAAAGAGAAGGAAGAAAGTCTTAGTATCTAGGTAAGTGTATAGTGAGGGGAAAGCTGTCTTCATTGAAATACGTCTCCTCTAAGCTGAAGAATTACTCAGGACGGGCTGCTACAGGCCGTGAGAACTGTGACCAAGAACATGCTAAATCATTCACTGGGGATCAGAAATAAATAAAAGCTCCAAGTATAGTAAATGATGTAAAATCACACTTCCTTTTTCTAAATCTGTTTAAAAAAAAGTTAAAGATGTGTAAAATTAAGAGTAACTAAAATGGGTCTATCCGTTTTTAATCATCTAATACGAGAACACATTTTCTTTGCATCAGGACCTTTAAGGCAGGAAGAAAATCAGCTGAGGTGGGGAAAGGATAGGGTGTAGTCCTGGCACTCTGGAGTTTATTGCATATCTGGAGAGAAACGTCATGTACATGATGATATAATGTTGTACAGTAAGTCAGGTTAAAAGTGGTGCAGTATATAACTGTATTTCCCCCTAAAAAATCTCTCTGGGGCTGACACTATGAAAAATTAGAGAAAAATGGAAAAAGTTTTCTTGATGTAAATAGTCATGAAATAGATCATAAACATAACAAAGTATTATAATTCTTGGCTCTATTTACAAGAAAATAAGCCTATATATAAAGTATATTTTAAAAATACTTTTCTTCATTTGTTGCATTTTTTAAAAACATGCATTAAAACTTTTCTAGACTTACTGGACAATAGACAAATCCATCACTTTTTTCATCAATGAAAACTAATCTGGTCCCATTAGGGTCAGGAAAAATCTTTTTCACACCAACGGGATGTCGATAATCATTAACGAACTGCCAGTCTTCAATGTAGAAATACTGAATGGTACCAGTCTAAAAAAAAAGTCCAGTCAAAGAAACATAAGAGGTTGTCAAGAAAATACTGACTTTCAGCATCTAAGTTAAACATACTTTCTAATATACAGAGGAAAAAGGTCATATTTTTGATGAAAGAAGAGTCTAAGAACAATGTTTACTATATTTGCAAGGTACAGGCAGAAGAAAAAATGAGAATGTACATGTGATTCAACAGTCGAACAATTCTAATATTCTTAGTGATATTATAGCTTGATGTTTTCAGATTTTTCAATTGAATGAAGAGAAACACCTACTGTTTCAGAGTAACCCTCAAATCATGTTTTTTAAAATATTTTTGTTATTAATAGACAAATTAGAAAATTAAATTTAAAATAAAATAACAGAAACCACCACCTGATACAATTGTATTTCTGTATATTAACAATGAACATGTAGATGACAAGTTTTAAAATATGACACCAATTACAATCATTCAAAAAATGAAATACTTAGGTGTAAGTTTAACAAAACATGCACATAACTTATATGCTAACAACTAAAAAACACTGATGCAAAAATTGAAGAGGATCTAAATAAATGGGGAGGTATACTATGTCCATGGATTGGCATCACAGTAAACATGTGAATTCTCAACAAATGACATACAGATCTAATTTGATTCCAATAAAAATCTCAACATGATTTTTTGTAGATACAAACAAGGACACTCTAAAATTCATATAGGATGGCAAAGGAGCTAAAACAATTTTGAAAAAAAAAGAATAAAGTAGAAAAATTAGTCTATTCAATTTCAAGACTTAAAAAAAAATAACTACAGTAATCAAGACTGCGTAGTACTGGTGGAGGAACAGACACACAGATCATTGGAATAAAATAGAAAAACCAGAGATAGGCCTACATAGGTATGTCTAATTCTTTCTTTTTTCTGTTTTTAAGATGCCTTCCCTTTTAGTTTTTAATAATAGCTTATTCAGAATAACTCACACATTTATAAGTCACCCACTTAAAATGTCCAACTCCCTGGGTTTTAGTATATTCACAGAGTTGTACAACACTTGTTGAGAAATTTAAAATATTTTATCACCTCAAAAAGAAACCCCATTTAGTGATCATTCCCCATTTTCCCCAACCTCCACAGTCTGTCTCTATAGATTTGCCTATTCTGGACATTTTATATAAACGGAACCATACAATATGTGGTCTTCTATGACTGCCTGCTTTTATTTAATGTAAAGCAGAAAATATGAGGAATTCTCAAAGCTCAATAATACGAAAATAAACCAATTAATGATAAAAAAAATCTGAACAAACGCTTCACTAAAGATAGAGAGCTAATAAGCATAGAGATGCCTCTACATCATTAGCCCATTAGTGAAATGAAAATTAAAATCACAATGAGGTATCACTGCACACTCATTAGAGTAGCTGTTTGTGAGGATGTAGAGAAACTGGAACCGTTATACATTGTTGATGGGAATGTAAAATGGTACCATCAAGTTAGAGAACAGCTTGTCAGTTTCTCAAAAGGTTAAACATACACATGTCGTTGTGATGTAGCCATTCCACTTCTAGGTATTTTTATCTTAGATAACAGAGAGCATATATCCATACAAAAGCTTAAACACAAATAATTATAGCAGCTTTATTTGTAAATACCCCAAACCAGAAAGATCTCCAATGTCTATCCACTGATTCATGGATGAGCAAATTATGATACATACAGACTATGTAATATTACTCAGCAAGAAAAAAGACTGAACTACCAACACACACAATAATATGGATGAATTTCAAAATAACTACACTAAAGCCAGACATAAAGGAGTTCCTACTCTATTCTATTTACATAAGACTCTAGAAAATACAAACTAATTGATAGTGGCAGAAAGTACTCAGTGGGGAGGGAGGGGAAGGAGGATCATAACAGGGAATGAGAAAACTTTTGGAGGTGATGAATATGTTCACTATTTTGATTGAGTTGATGGTGTTTCACAGGTGTACACATATGTCAAAACTTATATTGTAAACTTTAAATTGTGTTGTTTATTGTATATCAACTACACTTCAATAAAGCTGCTAAAACCCCCAATATTTTCAGAATCACTGAAGAATGGGATATAGAGGAAGAAAAAAAATTTTGTAACTATGTGTGGTGATGGATGTTAACTAGGCTTACTGTGGTGAACACTTCATAATATATACAAATATCGAATCATTATGCTTTGCATCTGAAACTGATATATGTCAATTATACTTCAATTTAAAAAAAAAGAATGATACAGATAAAACTGCTTTATTGACAGACTAACTACACTTTGAGTTCTTCCTTCAAAATGCCATGTGGCATAGTGGAAAAAGTAGATTTTCTATCAGGAAATCTTGCTTGTTCAAGCTCCATTTCTGCTGCACACTTACTAACCTATCAGCCTTCAGTGTGCTCACTGCTAAAACTTCCCTGATTATTTTATAGAGTTAATAAGATAAGATCAGACTTTATAATGTTAGGTGCCACACAAATGTATTTAATATTATTTACCACATCCCTCACTACTTTACCTGATACAGCAAACCTACCCTAATGGTGTAAATTAGCACAAAGACTGATTATTTTAGGTCAAACTTCAACTTATAAATTCTCTCTTATGGCAATAAGCATGCTTTAAACATGCTCTTTTTAAAAAACAATTTAATGGGAGAGAATGGAATGATTAAAACAGGGAATAATTGTTTTTCTAATGTGAAAAACAATACCTTTTCTACCAATTTGACTGAATTTAGATACTGAACAAGATTAACAGGTATGATACACTTTCAAAAAATCTTTGAAAACTTTCTACAAATATTAGATGCTATTACTTGTAACTATGCTTTATCTCCATGTGGCTAACAGAATATTTAGAGGTATAGGGTATTAGTGGTTCAAAGGACCAAAGACAGAAGGAGTGGGATTCTCAATATTCTATTAATTTTAGTATTTATTAAATGCCTACTAACTGTAGATCTAAAGTTGAATGAAATATTTTATATTCACCATCAAATTAAGTCCTTAATGCATCTAGATAAGGAAAATGAGGCTTGGAGGAGTTACACAGCAATGAGCAAGTAAAAGAACTGATATTTAAGATATACTTTGCTTTCTCACAAAACCAAAAGAAGGACAAGAAGTTTAAAAACAAAAAACAACCAGAACTGCCAGAAAATCAAACTGTATGGAAGTCTGACAACCAAGGAGTTCATTGTTCCCTCTCTGACCCCTCCGCCACATACAGCGCCACAACACAGAGAAGAGAGTTGCCCCACTCTGGCAAATACCTAAGGCTCCGCCGCTTATAATGTAACAGGTATGCCGAGACAAAGAAATATGGCCGAAATGAAAGAACAGATCAAAACGCCACAAAAAGAACTAAGTGACGAAGAGACAGTCAACCTATCAGATGCAGAGTTCAAAACACTGATAATCAGGATGCTCACAGAAATGGTTGAGTATGGTTGCAAAATAAAGGAAGAAGTGATGGGTATGCAAAGTGAAATAAAGCAAAATATAGAGGGAACCAACCGTAAAGGGAAGGAAACCAGGACTTAAATTAACAATTTGGAACAAAAGGAAGAAGTAAACATTTGACTGGAACAGAATGAAAAAACAAGAATTCAAAAAGTGAGGAGAGGCTTAGGAAACTCTGGGACACCTTTAAATGTTCCAACATCCAAATCATAGGGGTGCCAGAAAGAGAAGAGGATGAGCAAGAAATTGAAAACTTATTTGAAAAAATAATGAAAGAAAGCTTCCCCAGTCTGGCAAAGGAAATAGACACGCAAGTCCAGGAAGCACAGAGAGTCCTAAAGAAGTTGGACCCAAGGAGGAACACACCAAAACACATCATAATTAAATTACCCAAGATTAAAGATAAGGAGAGAATCTTAAAGCAGCCAGACAAAGGAGACAGTAACCTACAAAGGAGTTCCCATAAGACTGTCAGCTGATTTCTCCAAAGAAACCTTACAGGCAAGAAGGGGCTGGAAAGAAGTATTCAAAGTCATGAAAGACAAGGACCTACATCCAAGGTTACTCTATCCAGCAAAGCTATCATTTAGAATGGAAGGGCAGATAAAGTGCTTCCCAGATAAAGTAAAGTTAAAGGAGTACATCATCCCCAAGCTCTTGTTGTATGAAATGTTAAAGGGACTAATCTATGAAAAAAGATCAAAACTATGAATAGTAAAATGACAGCCAACTCACAACTATCAACAACTGAACCTAAAAAACAAAAACAAAAAACAAACTATGCAAACAACTAGAACAGGAACAGAATCACAGAAATGGAGATCACATGGAGGGTTATCAGCAGGGAGGGAGGGGGAAAAAGGTACAGGGAATAAGAAGCATAAATGGTAGGTACAAAATAGACAGGGGGAGGTTAAGAATAGTATAGAAAATGGAGAAGCCTAAGAACTTATATTTACAGCCCATGGACATGAACTAAGGAGGGGAGGGAATGATGGTGGGAAGGGGGGTGCAGGGCAGAGGGGGATAAAGGGAGAAAAAAATGAGACAACTGGATTAACATAATCAATAAAATATACAAAAAAGGAACTGGTATTTAAACTCAGATTTTTAGACTCCAAATTTTGCCCTTTTTACTATGCTCTCAAAACTGCTTATAGTCACAAAAGCACTCGATACTAGCAAATCATGCCACCTATGTGCTCTATACATATTTATTAATAATAGTTATGTTTTCATATACTATACAGTATATATTTATATACATATATAATAAATGTTATACTACAAAGTAAACATTAGAAATTGCCCTATGTTCTACAGTAAGAAGACAATACGTACATCTGTGCCATAGATGAGGAAATCAGCAGTTAAGGCATGACATAAAATGCGGCACTTATCATCCACTGCTGGGAAAAGTCGAGTCTCACGTTCTTCTTGAGCATCCAAGAGTTCACTTTCTATCTAAAACAAAGAATAACAGTGGCTCATAGATTAATTTGACTAAACCCGGTCTGCGATGGCTAGTGGGTAAGGGAGGATCTTTTTCTTAAATTCAGTTAAACCAGACTCAGCAGACTACCACAGACCAGTTTACGCAGAAAGAAATCAGACAGGAACCACAGCTTGCGAGCGGGGCCGCATTAGACCTCCCTCTTCAGTGGGAATAGTCTTCGCCGGCTCTGAAGGTGGCTAGTGGCTAATCCCTTTGGCTTCCCAGAAGGAAAGAGCCAGGAAACAGATGTGGAACACGCCCTCGTTTAGCTGCCCTCTATTCCAGGGCCAGTAATCTCTTGAACAACTCAAGAGGCATAGTGTCAAGGATCCCTGCAGCGACATGCCCTAAATGAATGAGTGAGTGCTTTCCAGGAAGCCCAGATATATGGCATTCCCATCAGTTTTTATAGTTTGTTTCTATTTTCTACATACAGTTACAAACAGGGTCATTTTTACCATAAGCAATGTTGTAAGTAGCACAGCTGATAAATTGCCAGGTTTCTTGGGAATAGACCTAGAAAGTTAATTGAACATCTCATGCAGAGAGGTAAAGGTTTCTGTTAATCCTTTATCCACACCCGGTTTTCTAGCTAGTCTGTACCAAAGTTCCCGACCAAAGTTCTTAATACTAAGGCTGTCCATCCTCATGGTCGCGGTAACTGTGCAGGCCTCCAGGACACTGAAGTCGTACTCACCAAATGTAACTGGACTTTGCCTTCGAAAAGCGCAGCAGCGTAGTCTGAATGCAGGCAGACGCTGGCTACTGTCCCCAGATATTCCACATCTTTCAATTTTTTAATACCTTTAGCAATTAAAAAGAACAAACAGCACATTAAAATATGAATAAAATTATATAAATATTTGCAAATAATTTTAAATGTGTGCCTTTGCAAGGATATTCTGAACCCCAAATTTTTATTTTAGCCATCCTAAAGAAAATCTGAGTTACTATATAAATTTGTCTTCAGGAATTCCATAATGGTTCCCATGAAACAAAGCAACGAAAATAAAATTACATGCGAAACAAACATGAAACCTTAGTGCCAATAAGCTGGATGGTGAACGGAGGGTACCGCTCAGGTTTACTCTAGTGCTGAGGATATCTGACCTCCAGTGGGGGAGGGGGGGTGGGGAGAAAGGGGGGAAGGAAAAGCGAGGCTCCCTTTAGATGCTAATGGTCATTATTCAAACAATAAAATCAGGGTGGGGACCAGCTTTTATTAAGTATCTGCCAGACCACGGAGTACATAAGAAAGTCACTGTGCAAAGGCAGCGCACACATTTTATTTAATTTTCTACATGGCCCCTTACATGTGGAAGAATCCTCTTTTTCCACATGAGTAACCCAAGACTCAGAGGGGTAAAGAATTTGTCTACAGTCATTTAACTAAATGAGGCAGAAGGGGAATTTGAATCCAGGGCCTAATTCTAAAGCTCAAACTTTGCCCCCTATACCAAGTTGTCTTCACTACGAAGATAAAGAACAAAAGCTTTCCAAAAATTATGCAAAAATTTTACGGATTCAGAAAACTCTTTAAGATGTCTGAATGAAGAAAGAGTGAAAGACTTGGTCTTTAAAGGCCCTCTGCTCTTCTCCACAAGTTAGATCTTCTGCTTTTCCCCTAACAAGGCTGTATTAACCTACCCACTCCCCTGTAGTCACAGGTTGCTTAAGGTTTAAACTGTGGGACTCAGGGAGACTGTGACTGGTTCCTGGGTCAGTGAGTTGTGACCTACAGGTCAAACAACAGTTTCAGGGAAACTATAGATAACATCTCAATTCAATGTTTATGATTCTTCATAGAAAGGACAATGATTTACAAGCCCACTTTTCAAAAAACATTGGGGACCCAAGACCACCACTGA
>PVJD01009075.1:0-66312 GCA_004026545.1 Mormoops blainvillei
TCAAAAGAACTTATGCACCCCAATGTTCATGGCAGCACAATTTATAATAGCCAAGAATTGTAAGCAGCCTAAGTGCCCAAAAGTAAATGAGTTGATCAAAAAAACTGTGATACATTTACACAATGGAATACTATGCAGCAGAAAGAAAGAAAGAGCTACTACCCTTAGTGAGAGCATGAGTGGAACTGGAGAGCATTATACCAAGTGAAATAAGCCAGGTGGTGAAAGACAGATATCCTATGATCTCACCTATAAGTGGAACCTAATCAACAAAATAAACAATCAAGCAAAATATAACCAGCAACTTTGAAATAAAAAACAAACTGACAGTAACCAGAGGGGAGGAGGGAGGAGGTTAACAGGGGAAAAGGAAGGGGAAGGGTCATCAAGGAACATGCATGAAAGGACCCATGGACAAAACCAAATGGGAAAGGATGGAGGGTGGGAGGTGGGGAGGGATGGGGCTGGAGAAAGTGGTGGCAGGAAAATGTTAACAAAAAAAAATAGACAGGGGGAGGCTAAGAATAGTATAGGAAATTGAGAAGCCAAAGAGTTGACATGTAGAGTCCATAAACATGAACTAAAAGGTGTGGGGATGATGGGATGGGGTGCAGGGCAGAGGGGATAAAGGGGAGAAAATAAATGGGACAACGGTAATAGCATAATCAATAAAATATACCAAAAAAAAATGGGCAAAGGACCTGAAGAGACACTTCTCCACAGAGGACATACACATGGCCAATAGAGATATGAAAAGATGCTCAATGTCACAATTCATCACAGAAATGCTTATTAAAGCCACAATGGGATATCACCTCACACCTGTCAGAATAGCTGCCATCAATAAATCAACAAACAAGTGCCAACGGGGATGTGGAGAAAAGGGAACCATTGTGCACTGTTGAGAGGAATGCAGACTGGTATAGCCACTGTGGAAAAACAATATGGAGTTTCCTCAAAAAAAATTATTTGAACATGGAACTGTTTTTTGATCTAGCAAGTCCAGTTCTGGAATATATCCTAAGAATCCTGAAACATCAATTTGAAAGAATGTATGCACCTCTATATTTATAGCAGCGTTATTTATAAAAGCCAAGTGCTGGAACTAGCCCAAGTGCTAATCAGTAGATGAATGAGAAAAAAAACTGTGGTACATTTACACAGTGGAATACTATGAGGCTGTAAAAAGGAAGGAAATCTTACCTTTTGTGATGGCATGGACAGACCTAGAGGACATTATGTTAAGTGAAATAAACCAGTCAGAGAAAGACAAATGCCATATGATTTCACTCGTATGTGGAATCTAACAAACAAATTGAACTATAAGGAAAATGGGAACAGACTCATAAATGGAATTACAAATTTCCCTCTAACCAACACTTTAGCAGCAGCCAACAAATTTTAATGTGGTACTTTCATTTTTGTTCAGTTCAGAAAGAAAGAAAGAACCCCTACCCTTCGCGATAGCATGGATGGAACTGGAGAGTATTACGCCAAGTGAAATAAGCCAGGTGGTGAAAGACAAATACCGTATGATCTCACCTGTAAGTGGAACCTAATCAATGAAGCAAACAAATGAGCAAAATAGAACCAGAGACATGGAAATAAAGAACAAACTGACAGTAACCAGAGTGGAGGGGAGTAATAGGGGAAAGAAGGGGAAGGGGCAAGACATGGAACACGAATAGAGGACTCATGGGCAGGGACAACCGGGAGGGGACTGACTGTGGGAGTGTGGGTGGGCATGGCAGGGGAGAGCAATGGGCAAAACAGTGGGACAACTCTAATGGAACAATGAAAAAAGGTTAAGAAATAAGTAAATAAATAATTTTAAAAAGCAAATAGTTTTTAAAATTTTTAATTCATTCTGCCAATCTGTCTTTTGACTGGTATAATTTGAGTGGTATCATTGATATCAATATTACCGTTACTTTAGAACTCAAGTCTGCCATTTTGTTTTTCTTTCTGTTTATTCCCCTAGAATTCACTCTTTTGTTTCTCCTTTTGCACCTTCCTATGGCTTACTTGAACATTTTTATGATTCTATCTTGATTTATGTATAGCACTTTTAAATCTCTTTGTGTAGTTTTTATAGTGTTGCTCTGAGTATTACAGTATACATATGTGACTTAAAATAACCTACTGGTATCAACAATTTTTCTACTTTTAGCTAAGTCAGGATACATCACTGCTGTTTAAGTCCTTTTATCTTCCTCACTTTTAAATATCATTGTGTTGTGTATCAGATGGTACTATGATTTTGTTACAATCATCAAAATATGATTCATTCAACTCATGAGGAAAAGGATAGTCCTTGATTTGTACCCACACTTCTGATCTTTCCATCGTTTCTTCTCATTTCCTCAGCCTCCAAGATTTTTTCTTTTATTATTTCCTTTCTGGCTATTCTCTAAGAATCCTCTCATGTTAATGTTCTATGAATTCAAAACATTCCAAATAAACAGTGAAATAGACATTTTAAAAGACCTGAGAGAGAAGATAGAGGTGATGATCCAGAGCTAGGGTTCTGCCAGGAAATACCACACTAGGAAGACAGAGGGAAATGTGTTACTATGAAGGCAAAAAAATAAAGGAAAATTAGTAACCTCCACTAATTACATCTTGAACAATACTAAATTGAAAGAAATTTACCACTAAAATAAACCATCCCAGAAAGGCTTTTTGTTCAAACATTGAAGGACACCTACAATGTGCCTAGAACTGTGCTAGGTGGTAGAATTGCAGAGTGACTAACAAACTCTGTCTGTCCTAATTCATGGTTGGCTTAGACAGGAGTACCTGGAAGCAGCACCTGGGGCAGGGATTCAAGCACTTGTGTACTGTTGAGGGAATGCTCCAAGGAGAAAAACAGTGAGGGGAACACAATAAGTCAGAGGATAAAGTAAGGTAACAATGAGGGTTCAGCTATAGTCTAGTTTAGTCTGATCCTAAGGGAGACCACCGGGAACTCTGCACTATGAATGGCAGCACGGAGTGCTCCCGCCTCGAGGCAATGGATGTACCATTTGCATCTCTGTAACAGCACAATCCTCTGAAGAAAGCCAGTTGCGGGTCATTAGCAGCCAGCACTCACTGCAGCTATGAGATGAATGAACTGGCAATAAAACAGATCCAGGTGGATACCATCAGCATTATCTACAGCCCTCTGGGTAAGAAAGCAAGCGATTATGAAATTATAGTGTAATTTGGTATCATAGTTGAGATAGGTACCAAAAAAGTATAAGAACAAAGAAGAGAAATGAATTAAGTTCTGTCTGGGGCCGCTGGAGAAGGCTTCCCACATAATTTGTGGGACCCAGTGGAAAACGAAGTGTGGGGCACCTTGTTCAACATTATTAATCACTGCAAAATGATGACAGGGTACAAGCCAAGCACAGGCCCTTCAAAAGGTGAGGCCCTGCGACTGCACGGGTTGCTGGCCCCTGAGGCTGGCTCCCAGGGCACAGGATCTGAACAATGAGGAACCAACTGGGTTGGAAGGGGATGAGTTGTGAGCTCTAATCTGTAGTTTTAAAAGCAATTTATGGTAGCAGAACAGAGAATCAGTTTTGAGATAAATTCATGGTGTTTTCTAGTCAATTTAGATGCCTCATCATGTATCTTAATGAAGTAAAACATTCAATTCTCAAAAAGTCTGGAGATTTTCTGTTGCTGATTAGTTAATACTAACATTGTTAATAGTTAATTCTATCTCAAAAAGTAATAATTATATATCCCTAATGGAGAATGCTCTAATGCATAATGTTCCTCAAATTATTTATGACATCATAAATTCTGTTTTCAGTTACTTTTTTTCAGAAATATGGTAATTTTAGAGAGTTCCAATATTCACATTCAGAAGTCAAGACAGAAGGCTTGGCTAAGAAAAACTACTATGAGTGTATATACCAAATTATTTTTGACTACAGGCTATATTCCCATGTGAAATAAAAGATGTGGGTACTTATTCAGCTTTGATTTCATTCTAATTAAGAGCCTTCTTCATGTAAAAGCAAATACAGTACATCTTAAAGCATTGTTACTCTGTATGCAGGGTACTGTTGTCAATAAATACATTTAATTCTCCCTTTTCTACTCGAGCTTGTTCTAGAACACTTTCACATAAATTTAAGAGTTAACAATAAATTTTAGCATGCTATAAGCTAATAAAATATACAGTGCCATATTGTTAATTTTATAAGGTGTTTAAAACTTAAATTACATAATTTCACATATTTTGAGTATGTGAGAAAATATGTTTAATATTTAATTTCCATCAGTCATACTTAGGCATCTATGCCAAACACTATACCCTGTGATTTAAACATCTTCTTCCTTCATTTCCCTCATTAGTCACCAAGATCAGCATGGAGACACCTGGGGTCATGAAGTTATTTTCAGGATTTAAATCCAAGAAAGGCTAAACTTCTAGAGCTGGAGGTTTAGCTCTAGAAGTTTGTGGTTTTCAGTCTAAAATGGGCTCTTAACCATGTCTCATGTTTCTCTGTTGACAGCCTGTCATCTGGCCTGTTCTGGTGTCTGGAGAGCTGTGCTCCACAGTAAACCTTAAAAAAATGAGGGGAGGAGGCAAATTACCATGAACTTGGGAATTACTCCACATTGCTCAGGATTGAGCCTAAGGGCTAAAGGTTTTAGTTAAAACACAGGGTTGGGGGTGCTCCTTGGTGTTACTTGTCCATGCTTACACTCTCTGAATCTTATCTCATCTGTGGTCTGGTCCTTGGATGTTAGTCTACAGAGGTTCCAATTCTGTCCAACCTAGAGATGTTACATAGTCATCTTTACTCCGGGCATGAGTTCCCCTCCTCCAGGTCCTGGACCCTTCCAAACGGGCAAGCACTGTGTTTCCTGGGCTTTGGGATCTCAAAATCACTTTTGGGATGTCGATTGCTCTTCACTGGAGTTTAACTAGTAGCAGGAGACACTCAGGGCACATGTCTTCTTTCCCAAGGGTTCCTGAGACCGGATCAAAGCCCACGTCACTCCTCCTTTGACTTTCTCCCTGTCCCAATGTCTACATCCTCCTAAAGCCAATACCTTCTTGCTATTCCCTTTATTTTCAGCATTTTTCTTAGTATTTACTTCTCTAGAGAAATGAACAAAGATTGTCCTAAATACTGAATAGTGGATGGACCAGTAGCTACAAAAACAAACAAACAAACAAACAAACAAACAAAAAACCACCTTGGAAAGAAGGCAGGTTATGCTTAAAATACTATTGACTACAATGATTTTATGTAACATTTAAGGGCTGGTCAGCCAACTTCATATGAACACAGTTATTTATTAAATGTATGTATTTTTAATAAATTATTTTTGAACCTAAAGATCCTCAAATGATATAACTTACATGTAATACTTTTTTAAAACAATTTTCTTCTACTTTTCATATGTACTGTATATTTAATTAAAAGTGTGAGATAACACTTCCTATACCCAACATTATAGAAATAATAGCCTTACTTATGCACATTTTACAGAGAGCCAAAATGACTATAAGCAGTACAAACCAAGTTTGCTTTAATAATTCGATAAAGGCCTTCTAACACGCATTATACACTTTACTCCTTAAATAAAGAAAGAAGAGCAGACTGAAGATGCCTTCTAGCGTGGTTTCAGAATACCCACATTCAGAAATGTACCGGGATGGTAGTCAGCATTTGGTTTTCATCATTATGCCTAAGTTATAGGAAGCCAGTTGGTACCTAAGGGAATGTGAAAAGACATTAGAATCACCTTGCCCTCTTTCCTCCAAATAGAAGCAAGATGTGAAAATGCAGATTATAACACTAATAAAGATCATTGAAAACACTGAACTTGTACTTCACCTAGAATTTCAGTCTGACAGTGGACAATCAATCAACACTTATTTCCCTGAGATACAGAAAATGTGGCTTTAAAATTATTAAAAACATTTACCAGTTAATTGATACTAATCGAGTTGTGGAGACTGGCAACAAAATGTTCTTAAATTTAATTCAAAGGGACCTAGTATACTATTATGCACTATGCATCAAAGAACTCAAAAGCATTTTAGTTGACAATAAAGGTAATCCTCAAGAAAATATTATATGAATGACAAATATTTCTGTGGTCCTGGTACAACTGCAATATACATATACGGTCAGAAAGGTGAAGAGAAGCCAGTTCGAGTGAGGCTTGGTAAGCCATTATGAGAACTCTGACTTTCATAGTGAAGTAGATGTATTAGAAGTTTAAGGTAGAGAAGAGAAATGATCAGCCTTATTATGATCAATGTGAATGTGGAGTTAAGACAAGAAAGTGATGGGGTAGCGAGAAGAGCGCAGAATCAGGCAGACCAGTGAAGAGGCTATAATATGGCATATAACACTCCAGGCTAGAAATAATGGTGTATAGACCAGGGAGGCAGCAGTGATGATGGTGAGTAACGATTCCATTCTGGGTATATTTTAAAAGTAGATCTTACATGATTTGCTGACAGATTTGATCTGGGGTGAGATAGAAAGGGATTAAGATAACTCCAATATTTTCTGGTCTGAACACCTGGACAGATGGATTTTCCATTACTTGATATGAAAAAGCTTGTGGGAGAAGAAGGCTTGGAGATGGAGTGGGAGGTTAGAATGTTTGCTTGGGATATGGTAAGTTTGAGTTGCCTGGTAGTCATCTAAGTGGAGATACCCAGCAGATATTTGAATATAAAAGTTTGGAGTTTAGGAGAGAAGTCTGGGTTGAAGGTATAATTTTGGAGGCAATGGCATGTAGTTGGATATGAAGAGGCCAAGGTCTTAGCTCTAGAGTACCCAAGCATTTTTAAGTATGAAATATTAGAAGTAACCAGTCAGTGAGACTGAGCAGGAATGAGCAATAAATGAGGCAGAAACTAGGGGGAATATGGTTTCCTAAAAGAGTTTTGGAAACCAAGTAAAGATGCTGTTTCAAGAAGAATAAAGCTCTTACCTCTGTCAGATCAAGACTGAGGGTATTCCATCGGAAAAAACAACATAAAGAAAATGGTGACCTGAGCAAGAGCAGATTCAGTGGAGAAGTGAGGATGAAAGGAAGCTTCACGAGAGTAGGTTCTAGAAGGCATGGCAGCTTTATGACAGGAAAAGCAATGGTATGTGTTTCTAATCATAGCATCCTGCATTAAGACAGTAACACAGAACATTGCTAGTCAACTATTTTTCTTGATAGCTAACTATAGTCAATTCCAAGATAAAATGAAAATTCTCATTATCACAAAAATAGCTATAAAATGCCTCATGCATTTTTTTAAAGAGTGAAGTGTCACATTTAAGTATCTTTCACTAGGAGTTTAGTAAACAGGCATTATTAGTAACCATGTTTTTAAGATGATTGCAAGCAAAAGTTTTTAATATATTAAAAGGAAAAATTAAATAAAACTCACTAGTTCAGAAACCATGAAAAATAAAACAGATCTTATATACTACATTGTGCTGATCAATAAATTTGAATATAATTTTTCTTAAGTGAAAAATAGTAAGAGAAAAGGACTTGGATGCAGAAAGCAAAACTATCTCAAGTAGTTTTACTATAAAGAGGAAGAGAGAAATGAGATGATATCTAGAGTGAAATATGGACTCAAGATAAGGACTTATAAAATGAGAAAAATTACAGCATATTTTTTCACTGATGTGAATGACTTAACAGTGAGGAAAAAAGTTTATGTTGAAAGTAGAGAGGGTGGCTGGAAGAATATCCTTCAGTTGGCAAAAGGGAATGGGATCTAGTACATTAGTACAATGATTAGCTTTTAATTGAAGCACAATTAGTTCACTGATAAAAAACAAGAGGTAAGTCAAAGTACAGTATATGGATACAGATGTCAATGGATAGGTTGCTGCAGTGATGGCAGCTTTTATAATTTGCTTTGTTTCTATTTTCTCAGAATGAGAGTAATGGGTGTTGGTGGGGGTGTTCTGAACAGATGGAAAGTATAAAAAGTCATCTAGAAGAGTAGAGGAGCAAATGGATTAGATAAATGTAATAGGATTGCCTGGAAGCACTAATAAGACACCTGGTTTAGTCATCATGAATAGAGAGTGAATTTCAAAATAGCATGCATTGTTTTCCAGACATGTTCAGCTCCACAGGTACAACCACATATTAAGCAGATAATTGTGTTTTACTAAATCTGGGTGAATGTGAAAGAGGGAGAAAGGGGCAACGGAGTAAGTGGTTGAATGTACCAATGAGTGGTAATAGCGATGGGCCATGGAATTTGAGTGGATAACTGGCAATTGAAGCACAATTTAAAATGTGTGAAAATGAGTAGACAGTGACAAGGCATAAAATAAGGGAACTGCAGTTCCTGGTGAGTTTGAAGAATCTTTGGAATTGGTGTCCTTGTAGAAGCGAACTGAAAAAAATACATGGGATTTGGAGAGTGGTCTCTTTGAAATTGAGATTAAAGAAAGGTTGAAGTTATTAACAATGATAAGGACTAGATTATAGCATTGGGATTGAAGGACAGAGGTAGAGTTGAAGATGATGTAATTTGAAGAGAAAAAGCCAAGGCAACGATATGATACACTGGAGTAGTGGGAGATAGTGAAATCACCTAGAAATGTTTTATAGGAACTAATATAAACCACAATCTTCTGCCTGCAAGACTTAACTATCAAAGTGTAGATGAGGGTCAGCTGCAGTCTGAATTAACAGGTAAAATCAAATTTTATTATAGAAGAAAGCTTGAAATTTAATTATAATCAACATCATCCTTAGTTTTATTCCCTACTTCCAGTTTCTTGTTCTCTTTCCCTCCCTCCTTTCCTTCCTTCCTTTCTTCCTTCCCTCCTTCCTTCCTTCCTTCCTTCCCTCCTTCCTTCCTTCCTTCCTTCATCTCTCTCTTTCTCTGTTTCTCTTTCTCTCAGAATTGTTCTTCCAATTTACTTTAGGTAGTCAATTGAATTAATTAAATCTGAAAAGATAAAGAGACTCTGAAGACAAAAGCCACTTGAAAATAGGACAGAGGCATTACAAGATTTACACAACTAAGTTCTTACTGCAAAAGTTCCTTCCTTATTTTAATATATTGGACATAAACAAATCAAAACAAAAATGCTTATAGGGAATCATCCACTCCACAGAATTGGTTGTAGTAAAAAAATTATCTCTTTCTATCTCATGATAGAAAAATAATTGTGATATCCAAAATTGTATCACAGAGTAGTATCATTACACACTCTTTCTCTGAGAAGCAATTTCTTGCATGGATGGTCAATTTATTTGGATATTAATAGGAAAAAACACAGAAATGTGGCAAATTTCAGAATATAAGTAAATGGGTGAAATTAAAGTCAAATTTATGCTAACTTTTCTGTGGAAAAATAACACCTTTCTCAGTACAATCTAAATATAGGGGTTTTTTATTTTATTTTGTTTTTCCCCCCTAGGATGTAGTAGACATGACATAATTTTTAAGGTCTCAATTATGTATTATTCTTGTGTACAAGCTGAGACCAACTTTAAAAATGTATCTGACTAGTATAATTAAAGTTATTTTGGTCTAATTATAGTGTATACTATGAAGACAAAACTATTATTTTAAAGTGTCATCTGTCTTTACATAGAAATCAGTAGTATTTGATTTCTTTTGAATCAAGGAAATACAACATAAATCCCCAATAAATGATGTTCTGGAACCTAATAGTCCATCACTAAAGTCCCTGAGGTTTGATGCTTGGCACCCATAATGTGTGTCTGTTGTGAAAGCACCACACAGGGGCCTTATGGAAAAATAAGAGCAGAAGTGTGAGCACCCAGAACAGGTGGGAGGCCAATGCGGTGGCCATCTATGGAGGAAATGATGTGGTTGGATGGGAGCTATGGCAGTGAAAACAGGCAGATGTCAATGATTTAAGATCTCTTTTTAAAGTGCAGTCGACATGATTTGGTGATGGATGAGATTTCAATTAAAATTAAATCTTCCAAAAGAAGACTTATAAAAGATCCAAGAAAGCAATGCTTCTTAAAGCTAGTATTATAAAAATTAATGCAACACTCTGAATGCACTACTCGAAAAATTGCCTCAATTCTTTTTCTATGATGCAGTTCCTAAAGGCTTCCAAATACACTAACACTATTTTCAAATAAGTATAATCAGGATCACCTTAGTAGCAGATAGAGTAGGAAGATCACGTGATGACCCAAAGAATGCCACTCCCATCACACTGTCCAAGGTCTGTTTCTCTGGAATTTCACTGTTAGCAATGCCTTCTGCATCTGTGGCAATTATGATGAGCCGAGCTGATATGGACAGCTCCTTTCCCAGCTACCCACAATAGGTACATATATGCTTATTGTAAAAATGAAGAAATAAACCTCCATGAAAGAATGTAAGCAGATATAAAGTGCCAAAGAATCAAAATCTCTAAGGCAGGAAATAATAGAATAATATGAAATTGGGTTTAAAATGATTAAGAGATAAATTTCATCTAACTTCAAGTAATTCAGTTCTCACTTGAAATTCAAATAATCCTGAAAAGTATACTATCTTTAACATCTAAAATGGAAAATATTCTTAGATAGAATTTAGCTCAGAGAATTGGATGAATCACCATGGCCTGTGTATGGCCAATTTTTCTTCTTTTACTTATATTATTCTGAAACTTCATGAACTGAACAACCAATTCTAGATCTAGAACATTAATAATTCACACCTATCTATTATTATCTAACTCCATTGCCTTTAATATGTTTATCAGATAATTAAGAGTTGAAGTTTTTAAGACAGACAAAGAATAGCTACTTGAGATTAGAAACACAAGAACTTTGGGAATCAATGCAGGAGAAGTAGGAGTAAAAAAGACAGATTTTATCAATGTCACAGTTCAGTCAAGGGCTTCCTGGATATTTTATATCAACACATCAGTCAATAGACTGACATCTTACTCAAATGATAAGAGACATTAAAGTTTTTTCCCCAATTCTTTTCCTGAAAAATCATAAATAGAAAGTAACACAAAGGTGGTAATAAACATTTCATTCAAAGCATTTCTTAGAAATAGTAAACCTTACTTCCATTTAGCTAGTCTAGCTTCAATGAGATTTCTCCTCTAATAAGTACTATCTCAACTATAGTATTATCTTGCACACAAACAACCCACACTAGTCTAATAATAATCATATGACTATAAAAAATAAGATTTCCCAATTCTAGGAATGTCTTCATAGAGGTATGTGTTTCAAATAATCTCACCTAGATTTACTATAACCAAAAATTCTTAAAATGACAGTGTTAAAATGTACATATCTACTATAACTCACTTTGCAAATTTATGGATAGCCATGTTTTACATTGAAACCTGAAGCAATTGTCATTTTTGTCACTTTCCTCTAAATGTCATCTCACACATTGGGTTTAGAAGAAAATATAAAATAAGTACATTCAAATTTATTCACAGGTAGAAATTAGCAAGCAGACACTTTTTTAAAGAACATAAATGTATTAACTATAGGATTTCCTTCTGAGGTAATAAAAATATTTTTTCTTCATATATATTATATACTTTAATTTTGAGATAAAGTATCATTCAAAATTTCACATTAAAAAGGGGACTATTTTCAGTTCAAATATTTATATAAATGCATTATATTTATATACATTCATTACTCTTTTACACATTTATATATCTATATGTGCTTATGTTTTTTTAGGCTGCCTACTTCTATTGCTTAGTATCCAAGTGTCTTGGCTGGAAAAAATGAGAGAATGGTTGAACTGTTTTTGTTATCATTCATAACGATATTAACATTTTATAAAATGACTTTAACTGTTAAATTTTTCATAGTAATAGTCATTTTTGAATTGCTACTTTTAACAGTTTTATTTTATCATTCATAGCCTCTGTCAAAACAAATACAACTGCACATGACAGAAAGTGACGAAAGCTTATGTCACTCCCCTGTAATAATAGGATACTATTTCATAAATCAGTTAGCACCTACAGAAGTAAATTAATGGAGGAAAAATATTTAAAATGTACCAAGTTAGTTCCTCTACTCAGGAAAAAGCTGGATTAAATTTTGGTGTGTATATATATATATATATATATATCTTAGTAGTATAGCTCAACATTTCTAAAGGAGTATGAAAGAAATAAAAGTTGAAAATCCTAAGTGCTTAGCCTATTATTGCTCTAGAAAACACTGTATAAAAGTTAAGATGTATTTGCATCATATATGTGTGTGTGTGTATACACCCACACGTGCACGCGCGTGCACACACACACAGACAGAGGTCTGTCCAGAAAGTATCCAGCCACGTGATGTGAAAAATAGAGACATTTACTGAAGGAGATACAAGATACAAGAAACATTGTACACAGGACAATGACACCTCAGTGCCTTTCAAATTAGGCACCCAAGATACATCTTCAATTATGACCTTCTTAAGGAAATCACTGGTAGAATTTTGAATTAAGTCATTAGCAGCTGCAGCACGATGTTCCTTCTGCTCTGGTAGCAGAAGCTCCAGAATGAATTTTTCCACTACACATTTCATGCAAAGATCCTGCATCAAAATTTCAGACATGGTAGTTTTTGGAATCCCCAAGTCAGCTTCTAGTTCTCACACTGTCAGTCACCGATCTCTGATCTTTGCTGACTGCAGCCCATGCACATTCAACATTCTCACGTGTTCTACTTATTTCAGGCCTTCCAGGATGTGGATCGCTTTCAACAGATTCTCGACCATCTTTGAAGCACTTGTGCCACACTTTTATTTGTGCTGCACTCATTGAGTCGTCCCTGAAAGCCTTCTAAATCATCCAAATTATTTCTGCAGAAGAATGTTATCATCTGAATAGTTTCCACAGAGGAATGTTCAAGCTGAACACAAAATTTGATGCAGATTTGTTGCTCTACTTGCTCAGTCATTTTGAATGTGATGGCCATGCAGTACACATGCTCACTCAACAACTACTACTGCCCCCACTGACTAGTACAGTGAAGTCGTCATTGTTCACACATGTGCATTCCAGTCCACTCTCTTTGGCTACCAGGTTACATGGATGTTGTATAAACCATTCTCATTATATTAACAATGGCTGGACTTTATATATATGGCTGGATATATATATATATATATATATAAAGTCCAGCCATATATATGTCATATATGACATTTATATACAGAGGTGATAGATCAGTAGATGGATAGATGATAGGTAAATAGATAGGCAGATAGATGATAGATAGGCAGATAGAGATATATATTCCTTCCTCTTCACTTCTGTTCCTTTTAGGCCTTGGTAACCACATACTATTCTTTTCTCAAAGCCCACTTGCCTTGACCTTGCCAAAAAATGCTATATAAATCCTCATTTCTATATTAATTTCTTATCTCCTGTTCTCTACAAATGCCCAAAAATCTAAGAAATTGAGATCTTAATAATATTAAACTAAAACTAAAATAGTTTAATGTTTTGCCTCTCTAGTAGTACCTACATTTTAAAAAGGAAAGTTTCATTTTATTCCTCCAATGAAATTTTAAGAAGTGATTTATTCTATTCTTCCATAAGAGAAAGAAATCTATAATAATGGGATTTTAAGTAAAATTTAAGTAAATATTTAAGTAAAAACTAAAAGTAACTTTTTAAAAGTACAAAATTTAAGTAAAAATGCTAAGCAGCTATTTTCTTTGTAAGTTTTTAAGGTTTTCCCTGAATTTAAGCTCCAGGAAGGACCTTTCATACATCTTTCGTGACACTTTCATTTCATTTCAAATCCATCCAAGTCTCTCCATCTTCCTAACCACACATAACCATCATCAAACTAATAGAAACAGATCATCATCTTCCTAAGGTATCAACGTATATCCTTTCCAGGCCATCTCATCTGTTCTCCACATTGCATGTCGAGAATTGATTTTCCTCTAAGTGTAAAATTAATAACATCCACTACAAAAAATAGTTTCCTGTTATTCTTAAAATACAAAACATACTCTTACTCCACAAAGACCTACCTCTAGTGCCCCATCTGCTACCATGATATCCTTTGCTCTCTGTGTCCCAGCCACACTAGCATCTTTACTTTCTGCTCGCCAGATTCTCCCTACCACCAAGTTAATATTTCCTCATCTATTTCACCTCAGAACAACTATCACTTCCTCAGGAAGCCATTCATTACCTCCCAAACCAAGTCCTCCTCCCCATGATAAGCACAAGAAATGCCCAATACCATTACCCCTTCATAGTACCAGACATAGTTTGAATTATACATCTATTTGCATGATTACTTAATACCTTTCTTTAACTACTATTCTGTAAATTCACAAAGGCAAAAACTTTGTATCTTTGCTCAACAATTCATCCCTAGTTCGTAGCATTGTGCCTGACACAGAGTAGGTGCTCCATAAATATTTGTTAAATTAATAAATTGTTCTGAGACATAATAGTAAATACCATTTCACCAACTAACTAAAGCCTGAGTTTTGATGCTTTGGCATCTCTTTCAACTTAATCTAATGAGTGTCTATTTTTTTAGTTTATTTTTTGGCCAGCTCAAAGTTGAACAAGATAGCCTCTACCCCTAAGGGGCTGTAGCCTGAAAGCACTAAATGATGTATAATAAAGCAACAACAACTAAGGAACTGACTGCTTAATACAAGGCCACCATTGTTCTAAGAAATAAATATACAGGACCTTTACAACAGCCCTGTGACAGAGGCACTATCATTAACTTTTACAGGATCGCACAGGTACTAAACAGAGAAGTCAGATTCTGACTCCAGGTGGTCTTTGTCCAGAGCTATTGCTCCTAACAGCAATACCACACTGCCTCTTGTGAGAATGATATGAACATAATAAAGTCATGTAAAAAGTTCCACAAAATCCCATTGGTTAAGAAATTTGCAGAGGAAGAATAATATTTCATTGGGTTCTGAATGAGTAAGACATGGTCTCCAGGGGGAAAAAAGAATGTGGAAGGAGAAGGACAATCCAGGCAAAGGGAAGAGTAGAAAACAAATGACAAAGTCTTAAATGTGCACTTATATTTAAGGACCGACCAGGTAGGTCAGAGGGAGTGCTAGAAATCAGATGAAAATCAGCTTGAGGCAAGGATAAGAAGGACTTTGTGTCCTTCCTAAGCTAGAGGATTTTTAATTTATTTTATAGGTGAGAAGATAGCACTGAAGGATTTTAATCAGGTATTACTATTATGAGAATGATGTTTGGCATATTTTGTTTTGGACAGAATGCAAGAATCTTACTTGTTCTTCGGCCTCTTGATAACGTCATTTCCACCAGTGCCTTCATATTACACCTCAACTCTCAGTTAGTTCCTCCAGGAAGCCTTCCCTAACTACCTTCCTCCAGCTAAGTCAGATTCTTTCTTTTAACTTTTAAAAATCATTTATTTATTCTCACAGCTTCCCTGGAGTTTTATTCTAACGCCTACTACAGGTTGGAATTATGTTTCATGGGCGATCCAAGGTTGTGAGCTAAGTAAGGGTTTGTATGTATATAAAGCTGGGAGCCATCAGTAGTTAAAGCCATAGGAATAAATGAGATAGACAAAGAAAGACAAGCCAGATGGAGGACAAAGAAGCAGATGTGAAATACCAGTGGAACACCATTGTAGCAAGCTTAGGCAGAAGAAGGAGCTCCAGGAGAAATAGCCCCAAAAAGGATCCATGGAGGCTCAAGGGAATGTAGGAGAAGGCACGACATGGCAGGCACAGGTGAGATGACATCAAGGAGGCGTCGGTCTCAAGTGACATATGTTGAACAAAGATAAGATGAAGATTTTTTTTAAAGCAATGGACTTGGCCTTTTCTCGAAGATCTCCAATAAAACAGTGTGAAGAAACCAGATAAATATCTAAGAATTGAGAAGGAAAAGGACCAAAAACAGAGTACGTCTTAAAGATACTCCATGGTAAAGGAATCCATCAGGGCTCAATCTAAACACTAAAAGAAAACAATCTCAGTTTACCAAATCCATGTAATTCCCCAGGTTTTCTGTAATACGTCTGTTTAATATTTCCTACCATGAACAGGAGGTAGGGGTCTTTCAATATCCTACAGAAAGATCTTTGACCTCACATTTTCTGTCATACCCTCTTCAGGAAGTTAACAGTACTTACCCTTTCCCCTCCCTACATTGTACACTTCACCCCCAAACTTACATTCCCCATTAGCATTTTATCAATTGTGCTCTGGATTAAATTCTTAGCATATGAAGAGTGTTTTGTCAGCATCTCTTATTTGTCCGTTTTCTATCTAGAAGAGAGAAGAGCCACCTGAATAAAGGAAAGTTGCAATTTTAACTCACCTGCTAAACGGGCATGTAGTGCAAAACTTAAAGAAGGCATCAGTTTAAAACTGACTTGCCTTTTACAGCATTAGAGTGAAGTATTTGATGGGCAAGGCAGCTCTGGCTACCACCTTGGTTTTCAATATGAGCTAAAAATCACTGACGTAGGTGATTTCTGTCTCATATAATCAATCAAAATACAAAGCATTAATATTTTATTTTTCCCTTATTTAATAAGTCACCTTTTGAACTGATATTTGCAAAACCTCAAAACAAGTTCCAAATGGTGATAAAATTAACTTCTGACTCACAATGGTCTAGAATAAAATTGTGATTTGTTCACACAACACAAATTTGACTCATTTGCCTAAGCATTTCATAATATAAAAATGATGGGAGAGAGAGTATATCATGGCCTTTTCTAAAATCAGTTATCCTTGATCAAGAATAATTAAAATGGACTACCCACAGCATGACAGTATTTCAAATTATTTACCATGTTGTAAAATATTGGGCAGCTGGGCAGAACTGAGCAGAACCACTTGCTGAATTATAACCTTAGCAAAATGATTAGAATACTTAAAATTCATCCTGAAAAATGAAAAACAGTATTTTTCAAACTACTACACTTTATATGCTTTGTTTTTCTCTATTATGTTATAAAAAAGAAAATAATGAAAGTGATAAACATTATATCAAGAACAGTGCCATATTTGAACACTGTAGATAGTTTTCTCTGTCTAATAATGTTAAGTTCAAACTGTTAAGAAAACTCTTAGAACTCTATCCAAATTATATGAATATTTTTAATTTGTTAATTAATGTTAATAAACTGGTTGTAATTTATATATACTTATATTTGCATTATATATAAGTTGAAATTAATGAAAGCTACATTATTTTAATCACAAAGGAAAGCACCTACTGAGGAAAAATTGAGTGTAATATTAAGCACAATGCACTGATTCTATTTTTAGTACTTTTGTTCCCATTTAAAGTAATTTAAAATTCAACAAGCAATAACATATTTAAATTACAACTGTTCAAGAGCAGCGATAAGATAAGCTGGAGTTTGGAAGGCTCGGGTTATCTAACAAATTTTCATAAAGTTTGATCTTCAAAGCACTGCTCTGTACCTGCTGTGACCACATAGTTCACAAGCTTCAGTGGATTTTTTTAAAACACCCAGTTTCAGAACAATCAGGCATAGATAACTGTCATTTTTAGTTATTTATCTGCATTTTATTTACATAAATAATATCATCTTCTGCTTGGTTATTCCAGTAATTTTGTGAGCTTAGAAGATCCAGGAAATCTAAAGTGCCACAATGAGCACGTAGGAGGCCTGATGGAAGGAAAAAAGGTTTTAAAAAAAGAACTAAAATCACTTCCTGTGGTTAACGTTTCAGAACCTAGTTCAGAATAGTCTACCAATATTGTGGGTTTGTTGGTATCTTATTTATGAGCACTGGAAACAGACTTGCATGGGTGCCATGCCTTGAGTAGGACGCACGTGTGAGACAGATGGAACTTGTATTTCTATCAGATGTAATTAAAGACTTATGGAATATATTGCCAAATACTACAAATATTAAACCATTTTAGGATAAATTCACTAGTGCTTTGACGGCAGTTTCAACAAAATACCTGGCTATTCCAACAAAGGAGAAGATTAAGTATATTGAACTACTAGAATTATTGCAATTTAAAGTATGATAGTTTGATACTTTATTTTTATTAACTAGTATAAACTCTGCAAATTTAAATTGAAGAATTTTATTGTAATAAAATACATTAGGCTCTTTTATGTGAAAAATTAGGAAACAGCTTTTAAATGAGCTCTCCCAAGAAGAAATTAATAAGTCATTATTCTGATTGAACACTGAATGAAACTACTTTCCATTCAGTGGAAGGAGGCCACCAGGACACCATTCTCTCATGGCTCCCCACAATGTTCTGGGAATCCTTTCTCAATAATTCCAAATGCTTCAGAGAGATGAGTTCGGATAGTGCTGTTCAATGACAAATGGATTGATTAACTAGAAGACACTGGAGACGCTGGTAAGGGCGATTTTAGTTCAGATGGATGTTCAGCTCAGACTGTAATGGTCTGAGAACTAAATGAAAGTTTAGATAAGAGTTCCCAGAGGAGCAGTTGCAGTGCTGAGTAGAGGAGGCAGGAAACCGAAAGAGTTGGGGGGGGCACCATGGCCAGGATCACCACCACTGCAAGATCCAAGGTCTGCAGCAATAGGCCGATGATGCAGAGAGGGCCCAGCAGGGAGTGAAAGGAGAAAGGCAGGCCTGGGAACAGGCTGAGGGGGAGATTGAGGTGGCCTCCTCGAACCATAGGATCCAGCTAGTTGAAGAGAAACTGGACCCCGTGCTCAGGAGCGCCTGGCCATCACCCTGCAAAAAAAGCTGGAGGAAACTGAGAAAGCTGCCGATGAGAGCAAGAGAGGCATGAAGGTTATTGAAAACTGAGCTTTAAAAGATGAAGAAAAGATGGAACTCCAGGAAATCCATCTCAAAGAGGCTAAGCACATTGCAGATGAGGCAGATAGGAAGTATGAAGAGATGGCTCGTAAATTGGTGATTATTGAGGGAGACGTGGAAAGCACAGAAAGGTCAAGCCAGAAAGATGGTTCCAGGGGGAGTTAGCCCATCCTCCAAAAAAGTGATGTTCAGGTTTCAGCTTTAAGATATTTGGGGGTAATTTTTTTTTTAATCATAAGTGACCAAACAAATTAAAATGGTGAGACCTCTCTGTTTGAGAGCAAATCCTTATCCCATCTCTACTCCCTTCTCAATGGTTCACAAAATTGATTATGTGCCCCTTTTATTGAAGTGACTGGTTATTTGCTCTCATGCCTCCTTAAAAGGAATAAAATTATGTTTTTGCCACTTATTTAGCGATATGAAATTCAAATCATCACCCTTTTCTGGTTCCAAAGGTGCCATCTCTAAAAATGCCATCTCATTCTGATTTGTATCAAGTAGTGCTGGAGAAATCTTCAATAGTTTATGTACAAAACTTTTTAAATTTTATATTTTGAAACTTTGTTCCTTTGGGGTTGGGGTGCACTGGCCACCCCATGTGGCTGTGAAAACTCTGTACAATCTGAGCTGACAGTGTGCTGATCTTCAAGTTTCTTTCCTTATCAAGTACCCTCTCTCGGTGAGGTTTCTGTGAGGTCTGTTAGGTGTACATCCTGCAGCTCACTGGCTTAAAATGTACTCTCCTTTGGTATGGCCTCTTTGGGGGCAAATTGGGAAAAAGGGAAACAAAATGCAACTATTTGGATACTGAAAATTGACAAATGTCTTTTTAAAAGAAAGAACCAGTCCCTCCAAAAAAGAGAGAGGTTCCCTCAAAAAATAAAATTTAAACTTATTGGAAAACAGAAATGCATAAGGCTGTCATTAAAATATAAAAAAATAATAAAATAAATAAAATACATATGTTTTTTAAATCCTTGGAACTTGTGTACCTATTAATGGCCATTTTATATAAATAAAATATAAGGTGCAAAATGGCAAGGTTTAATGAGAACTTGGGGAACAATTTGTCACCATCTTCTAGAATGGGCATTGTAACCAGAGACACAGTGATTTTGTGTTTATTACTTACCTTAGAAAAAAGCTATCAAGAGAAGATAGAGAAAATATGCTAAGTTCCACTGATAGATGAATAAAGGAATTGTGGTATATATATATTATATATATATAAAATACGAACACACACACATACATACAATGGGATTTATTCAGCCATAATAAAGAATGAGATGCTGCTATTTGTGACAATGTGGATAAAACTTGAGGGCATTTTGCTAAGTGAAAACAAGTCAGATAAAGACAAATACCATATAATCTCTCTTACATGTAAAATCTATAATAAACAAACTCACAGATACAGAGAATAGATGGGTGGTTTGTTGTAGGGTGATGCATTGGGGGGTGTGATGTGGGCAAAATGGGTGAAGTGAGTCAAAAGGTACAAACATCTAGTTATAAAATATATGTCTTGGGGATATAATGTACATCATGGCAAATATAGTCAATAATGCTGTAATGCATATTTGAAAGCTGCAAAGAAAGTAAATCTTAAAGTCCTGATCACAAAAATAAAAAATGTATAACTATGTATGCTGATGGATGTTAACTAGATTTATTGTGGTGATCATTTTGCAAATATTGAATCATTATATTGTACGCATTAAACTAATATAGTATGTCAATTACATCTCAATCATTTTTTAAAAAGAGGAAATAACACTAAAATGGCCAAAGTAGCTCAAGTACCTGAACTACCACATGTATCCACCCACTAAAACTAATACAAAATAAACAAATAATATTGAAAATGAGTTAAATTCCCTTCTTAACTTTCAGAGGTTTTACGCTTAGATGAAGATGCAAAAAATCTATGTACAAAATGTTAGTTAGAGACATACCTAAATCAAAATACAAAACAGGTAAAAATTAAAGGGACGAAAAAGTATATGAGGCAAATGCTAGTGATATGTACAGTAATATAGAAGTGTTAATGTCCGAAACATTAGATTCAAAGTTTAAATCATTACATGGTAAAAATACCTATCAGTGTTCTAGAAATCAAACTCAAGTTTGAAGATAATATTGTTATACTATATTACAAGAATAAAATAATATGCCTAGTAAAATATTAAGTTCAATAAAAATCCAAAACTGAACATGACACATCCAGATTATGATAGTAACACTGAAAGTAATGTTACATGAAATCACTACCTTAAAGAATTATCTGTATTCCTATATTCATTGAAGCATTATTCACAAGAGCCAAAATATGGAAACAGCCTAGTGTCCTTCAGCAGATGAATGAATAAAGAAAATATGGTTTATAGATGCTGGGTTGGCCAAAAAGCCTGTGTAGTTTTTTTCTGTAAAATAAAAGACACATTTTTCTGGTTCAATTCCCCAATCAGGGCACATGCATCAGTTGCAGGCCAGGTCCCCAGTAGGGGGTGCATGAGAGGCAACCACATATAGATGTTTCTCTCCTTTTTCTCCCTCCCTTCCCCTCTGTCTAAAAATAAATAAAATCTTTAAAACATTATTTAAAAAATAAAAGACACGTTTTTCATTTTCACCAATAACTTCATTGATTTTGATATTTTGAGTATGTCAGCTATCTCCCACATAATATAACATTGATTGTTCTCAATTTCAACTGGTCTACCCAACAGCGGAGCATTGTCCAGCAAAATATCTCCAGCAGGGAAGTTTGCAAACCACTTTTGACACATTCAATAAGTCACAGCATCTTTTCCATACATTGTACAAATCTTTTTTTGTGTTTCAATTTCATTTTTACTTTTCTTGAAATAATAAAGCTTGATATGCCGAAAATGTTGGATATTTTCTTCCATCTTCAACATTAAAATGGCTACACAAAAATTCAACCATTTTGGTAAGTTTTTTAAATGTATGCTGATATGACAGCTGCCACAATACAATCTAACAAAATTGTTTCAAATGAAGTTAAAGACAACTAAGTTCTACTAGAGCCATCTGATGGAAAAAACTTAACGAACTTTTTGGCCAACCCAATACCATGGCATATTATTCAGTCTTAAAAATAGGATGGGAATCCTGACATTTGCAACAACATAGATAAACTTGAAGGACATTATGCTAAGTGAAATAAGTCAGACAGAGAAAGACAAATGCAGGATGGTATCATTTATATGTGGAATCTTAAAAAAAAAAAAAAAGAAAAGGCAAACTTCTAGAAACAGAGAGGAGAACTGGTGGTTGCCAGTGGCTAGGGTGTGGGGGAAAGAGAGGCTAGTAAAAGGGTAAAACCTTCCTATTATAAGATAAATGTATAACATAGAGACTATAGGTGATTATACTATATTGTATAATTGAAATTTGATTTGCAAGGAGAGTAGAACTTGTATTCTCAGAAAAAAAAAGGTAAACATGTGAAGTAATGGTTGTGTTAGTTAATTCAATGGTGGTAATTCTTTCAAAATTTATAGGTGTATCAAATCATCATGTTGTACATGTTAAATATATATAATTTTTATTAAATATATTTATAAATAAACAAGTAACAGAATAGTATATTGTTAGGTTACAAAGTAAGCTTCAAAATGAAAAGTATGGTATGATCAAAATTTTAAATACTATGTAAAATATAGATTCATATATACAAAAAAAATGAAAGGAAAGAAATATATCAAAATATCAAACCCAGTTGGCAAAATCACTTATTTTTTATTTTTATAGTGCATATATATCAATATTATAAAAGGTTACCTTCAGGATAATAAGTATTAACTTTATCTTATTTGATACCCTATTTCTTAACTTTAAAATGAGCACATTTCTGTTTTATTTCAAGCATCTTATTTATCAAAGCCAAGTAAGGAAACCTACATCAAAAGAAAACACAGTACTCACTTGTTAATTAACAAAAATTGCCTACTGCTTTGAGAAAATTTAACGAGAGAAAAATTGATATGAATTATATAATTGCTTAAGTAAAAAATAAAAATTTTCTTCTAAATGAAGAAAAATTAACTAACAATTCAGGGTTTTTTTACCCGCATTAAACATTTCACAATAACCAAGAATTGGTGCAGCATGTGTCTGTAATATTTCTTTATATCATTTCCTAAAATGTTATTTTAAATATATAGGTAAAATTTGTTCTTGCTGCAGATCCTTTTTTGCTAAAAGTAAGCCATATAAGTATACATTTCAGGAA
Source organism: Mormoops blainvillei (assembly GCA_004026545.1). NCBI lineage: Eukaryota > Metazoa > Chordata > Mammalia > Chiroptera > Mormoopidae > Mormoops > Mormoops blainvillei. The sequence goes on from PVJD01009075.1 coordinate 23,047, forward strand.
GGAAATCAGAGTTTCAGCCAAATTAAATAGTTTTTTCCCCTCCTTCCTCTTGCTACCTTCATTGTAAACCATAAGTTAATACTAAATTTTAGAATTGTTAGGAACACTAAATCCATAAAATCTAGCCTACCTTTATATACTTTAACAAAATAAATATCAATAAAATTTAGCATATAAACTGTGATGATTTTTTAAAAAATACATGAGGTGAGAAAGTGCTGGACCTGGAGTCAGATATACTGAAATTAAGACTCTTAATTGTCATAAATGATCACTTTGAATTTTCCGCATCTCCTATATACATAAATATATTTATCCATTCCACAAAGAGAGAGAGAGATGGGCTAGGTCCCAGCCCTCTTGAAGGGTTTTATCTCAGTTATATGAAAGACTATAACAGGTACATGAATAACCAAAGGTAATTATAAAGTGTGGTTTAAAAACATTGTGAAGGAAATAAAATTGACATACAATTAAAGATCAGAGGATGACTTAGGAAACTCAACTGGTCAGGGAAGACTGCTCAACTTCACTGACATTTGAGCTGAGACAGGAAGGAGGAGGAGTCGTCACAAACGTAGAACATGTAGCAGAGCAATCCAAGGCAAGGGAAAAGCAAGTTAGTAAAATGGGAATGCACTCGGGATGTGAGTGAGGCACAGAAAGAAAGCTAGGAGAGCCAGAGGGACATGAGCATCTGAGCACCAAAAAACTCTCTGTCTTTGACTTCCTACTGGTCACAACTACTATCCCTGGATCAGCCAAAGAACTAGTTTATCATGAGCCACTACACATTTATTTACTTGTCACAAACATCTCTATCGTTAATTCTTTTTGACACTGGACTGTAAAAGATATTAAAACTTATGAAATTTGGTGAGAAGGAACAGAAAAGTAAAAGATTCTCAAATTTGTCACACACATATATGGGCTGTGTAATACCATTTACCCAAAATATGACAAAACATTTCTTTAAATAGAGAAAGAAAATGGTTATATTATCCTTATGTCCTATTTATAAATGTTAACTGTTATATTTGTATGCATATTATATGTGTTATTTTACACATATAATGTGTAAAATAGATGAGTTCTTTTTAAAAAACCTGAGCAAAGTTTATTATTTAAGTGTTTTTTGATCAAATAGCATTCAGAATTCTAAGTCCAATTTACTACCTCCATTTTTATGAACGTATTAAATTTACAGAAAACGTGGTGTCCAGCCTATATTAATTCTATTTTTAAACCATGAAATTATCCTTAGAATTTTTTAAAGTCGTACTCATTAAAACAATCATTACATAAAACCTGTGGTCTTTCCTAAAAAGCATATTACAATTATTTTTATTATAGTTAAATAATTTTGATTCACAGCTTAATGACATCCATATTAGACAAAATTAAACATATTAAACAGAGCATTTCACGTCTGAATATTTTTACTCTTGGCAAATATTGTAAAATGTTAACTTGAACTTTTTGCTAGGAGAGTGACTTGGGCACTGTGAAAACTAAAAACTTGCCTTTCCTAAAATAGAGAGGTATATAAGATTGATTAACTTTAAAAAAATCCTTTTTATAGAGTTACTGTAGAAAATGAAAACTTATGAATTAAATTATATCTTTAAAAGGGCAGTAATTCCTTCTATAGAACATTTCACTGTTACTGGATACTTATGGTTTAAATCTTATATATAATGACTATTTAATGCACTGAATTCCAAACAATGGGATCTCAAAACAAATGTATTTGATGTTTTTAAAGTGCTAATTTAAACAACAACAAAAAATTTAGAAAAGTTTTGGTAAATGTGAAGAATATATATTGGGAATTCACAGAATATATAAATTAAACTATTTCCAGAAGAAGAATAGGGTAAGGGTCCACTTTGTTCAGCTTTTCTTCAATATGTAGTATCTGTTGTTATCTAACAATTCTTATGGGTACTAGAAATTCATAGTGAACAAGACAGAAGAGGATTCTTCACCCACGTATCTTACACTCTATGGAATGAGAGCTGATAAAGCAGAAGGAAAGGGGGAACTGAATTGTAAGATCAAAGTCAGGATCTTCTTTAGGGGCAGCAGTGCAGACCAGCTGAGACAGAAAGGCCAAGCACCAAACATGCTAGAGTCTGGAAGCTTCAAAGTGAGGAGAAGCAGGTAAGGATCCCGAAACCCTCTGAGTGACAGTGCCTCTCATCTGCCTAATCCAGAAAGATAACCCTACACTCATATTTAAGAAACAGTAAGAAAGAATAAAGAGACCCTTATAAATTTCCCCAGAAATCCTTGAGCTGGATAGATTATATTTATGTTTCACATAGGGATATTAAGTAGAACAGAAAGAGAACTGTCAGGAAAAAATAAAATAGAATTTATATTATGTTTTTTTAATTTTTCAATTTTTTGTATTTTTTTTATTTTTTTTTTACTTTTTATTGACTTGATTAGGGTGACATTGGTTAATAAAATTATATTGGCTTCAGGTGTATCATTCTGTTGTTTAATATATCACCTGTCTATTGTATTGTGTGTTCCCCACTCTAAGTCCTAAATTATCATAGACTGAAATTATCACAAAGATCATTGTTAAAAAAGTAAATTTTTAAAAAGTTGAATGTACCTTCCGTTATTGCTGAAATAATGTAGTAAATAATAGCTTGATATTACTTGATTACTTTGTGTGTTCTTCAGTGATATAAGTTCTGTAACTTTTTCCAAGTATTTGATATAACTGAAATAACACTACACAACAGCAGCACCTAGAAATGTGGAGAAAGAAGCTAACCTATGGAAAGTGCCCAAATGCATTTGTGACTTGGCATTCAAGAAGTAAGTTCTATTCATTAGAATATAATAGTATATAGGAGATAATACAGATCTAGATAAATACAAGACCTCCTCTTCTGCCTCTCTTCCCCACTTTTAAAGACCCCTGTGATTACATTGGGCCCACTGGAATAATCTAGGATAATCTTCCTCCTTTAATGTCAGCTGATTAGCAATCTTACTTCCATCTATAGTTTTATTTCCCCTTTGCTTTACAGTAACATATTCACAGGTTCCAGGGATTAGGACGTGGACATTTTGTGGGGCCCATTATTTTGCCTACTGCACTTCAGTTTGCTTTGAGGCCCCTGATTTACTATTAAAGCATATACACTACTAAATATATTTAGAAGATAAAAGTTGAAGTGATGTATCATTCACTGTGAGCTAGTGTTCAGAGAAAGAATTTATTAAAATTTCAGCTTTAGCATTTAATTACTATTGAGCATATTTTGAAATTATCAAGGTAATGCTTTCCTCATCGAAGAAATGCAGACGAAAATACTTCCCAGGATGGTTGTGATGATAAATTTAAGTTAGGTAAAGGAGTAAACATAATGCCTAACTTAGTATAGTAAGTCCTTCAAAAACACTAGCTAATGTTATTAGGTTATTGAAAACAATAGACTCTTTGCAACCTTTTCAAATTTCTGCCCGAAGTTAAAACTGTTTTCCTGCATGTATTCTCTACTGCTTTGCTCTTTAATATTTTACTAACTTGAATAATTGCATATGTCATTATAGTCAGCATACCAAGATATGCAAAAAGTTTATTTCTTAGATGATTCAATAAGAGATTTCTGAGGGGTCTTACAATCTTGAATGGTATTTTGATCTTTCCAAAAAAATTTATGGGTAGTATTATTATTAAACAAATGATAGAAATATCATCTAACCAAAAATGACAATCCATGGGATTTCACTCTGAATATCTGTTCATGGTTAGAGAAAAGGCTGTTAGAGCCAGTACTCTTAGTACCTTAAAGAATTTAATATGTATTTTCTTATTGACCTAGTATATATTTCTGGTAAAAGGATTTTAATCATCATAAAATTTTTCCTTAAATTCTATATCCCCACGTAGAGTTGCCACCTGTGCAGTTATAGAGCCATTCTACCAGATTCCGACTCTTCCACAATTTTTTTATTACTATCCAGTTTTAGATAGTAATTCTTCCTCTATAATCACTCAAAACATGTATGTTTCCATATTTTCAAATAATGCCATATTTACCAAAACACAAAGTATTCTTTCTATGTCTTGGAATGGTATCTCTAAGTTAAATGTTTGATGTTGAGTATTAGCCATGTACTAGATTCTAAATATAAGTCAGGCAGACTCATACTGGAAAATTCTTAGGTGGACAGAATATAAATGGGGGGAAAATACATGGTAGCACCACTATTATCATATGTAAACTGGTAACAATAAACATATAATCATTCAAGGGTATTTGTTATTTTCAGGTTTAGAAGTAGGAACATCTTTCTTGTAGCTCCAGCTCTGCCACTAATTATCATATAATTTTTAAAGAAGTTACTTTTATGCCCTTGCGGTCATACTTGGTTTCCTTAACCTATAAAGTAAGAAAATAAAGACTAGGCCTCCAAGTTTCCTTCTAACTTTAAATTTTTATCTGCATATAGTCTCTAATCAAAATTCTCTTGAGAAAAATTCATATTAACAAAATTATTTCATATGTACTTTGAAAAGTCAGTAAAAATGAATTTACTCTTTCAACAGTATGCCTTAAGAGTGCAATATCTGCAGTGAGTTTTAATTCTGTTAATTTAAAAAATCAATAGCTCACTAATCTACACATAAATCTTAAAATATTGTGTCCTTTGCTATGAGTTTCAGGGAATTTAACCAGTAGTAATTGATAATTTTAGGACCTTATTTTGTTTTTGTGACATATGGAGACTTTCCAAAAAGAAGCAGCTATGAATTTCACAACAGCATTCTCATTTCAGTGAAGTACCATCGTCCTTGTTTAGACTGTTTTCCTTTACAAGTCAGACCTAAAATCCTTAGAACATCTGTTGGCTGCCCCTGCTAATACTAAGCTTTTCCAACAAAGTGTTGTTGTTGCCTCTTCTTAGAATTATCTATGACTGTGTTTTCCTAGCTGCCATATATGACAATGTAATTGTCTTAGAACATGCCAGTTCTGCTAACTTGTCTTAAAGAGACCACAGTCTAAAATAGGCGTGCTGGGTATTTTTATACTCTTGCAGGAATAATGAACATCTTTTTGGCAATCAATTGATCTTTAACAAAGGCACCTAGTTGTTTAGATGATCTATGACTAAATCAGTATAGAATGATTTAAGAAAAAATACTTCATGGACAAATATATCTTACAATGCATTCTATGTAGATTGAGTAGAGCTATAAATAATGAGAACAAACCCAGCCCAAGAGCTGAAGAGGTTTTTCTACATACATTGTAATTGGAAATTCATTTGGATAGGAATATAGCATCTTAAGAATGTAATTTTTTGTAACAATCCGACAAACAAAAAACAGCAGCATCTTCACAATATCCACCTAGACACCTTTACCCTTGGAGTACTATAATCCTTAAGGAAGCATGGGAATAATTTTGAAGAAAGCACAAAGTTAAAAATTTTGCATTAATTTGTTTTTAAAGAAAATGGCCAAATACATAAGGAAAAGGATATATCAACTAGGTACTGCCCAGGTTTACATTAAATGGTTACAGCTGGGTATAACCATTAAAAAAATCTGGATACAACCATTAGAGGATACTTGCCCAGTATAAATCAGAACATATGTTTTAGCTTTATGGCAACAGAGTGTGAGCTTTTTGTCACTTGGTTCTCTTAAGGTTTCCCAAAATGTGTTAATGTTCCAGGTGTCCACTTAATTCAGTTAGTACCAATATAAAGATTTTTCAAGATGTAGCCTAACTTTATTGAACTAAAAAAGTTTATTAGACTAAACTAATACAGCTGTCTATGATGTTGCAATAAGTTCTACATGACTACTTAATATTAGAATATTTATTGATTTGATTTAATTAATGAACATTTATAATGCTCTGTTATTCAAAATGGACCATTTTCATAACAAATAATTCATTACTTTATTGGTTTGTAGCAAACGGTTGCACTTTTGATGAGGACTATGTCTTAGTCTTACATAAAAGTTGAAAAGACCAGTTAATGACAATTATTTAAAGTCTAATTTGGTGTTTTCCCACCGTATGTTCTACAGAACATCAAAGTATTTTATCTGCTTTTCCTATGCACATTAGCATATTAAATGGTCTGAGGAATCTAGAAATAAGGAAATCTGTTTGATTTCCTTTAACTCAGCATTTCCCACATTTATTTGACTATGGAATCCTTACATCCCATAAAAGAGATCAATCTCATGCTGAAAGTACTTTAAAAGCCTTGGGATGGAAAAGATCATCAAATCTTCTTTATATACTTCATTTTTTTTCTTACAGATTTTATTTATTTATTTTTAGGGAGAGAAGAGAAGGAGGGGAGAAAGAGAGGGAGAGAAACATCGATGTGAGACAGAAACTTCAATTGGTTGCCTCTCATATGCAACCCGACTGACCAAGGACCAAACCAGCAACATAGGCACGTGCCTTGACCAGGAATCAAACTGGCAACCTTTCACTTTGCAGAACAACACCCAACTAAGTCAGGGTTGCATACTTCATTTATAATTCCTAAATGATTTGTTTCTAAAATGTTCACGTCTATATATATTTTTTCACTTTAAGTCCCCTCTATCTCATTAAAAAAAAAAAATAGAGGCTATTTATAAACTGGTAACCTTAACTTCAACTTTACACAATCCAACTCAATATAGTAAATATTCAGTAAGGTACTGTGCTTGGCATTGTAAAATTGTTATATCATCCCTTAGTTTTCACTTGGGAAAACTAAATAGACCAAAGTCCTGCTATATTTTTCCTTATAAAACCCAATTCATATCTATCCGATCATATTTCTGGAACCCTATCTTTTCAAAAATATCTAAAATTATTCTGAGTTATTATAATCAATACTAGGCATATTAGTCTAATTAATGTAGCATCCTCAGTGAATCAGGAGACACTTTATTAAACATTGATACTTGTCTGACAGTATTTCTGAGCATTCCCCTTTTACAGTGGGGTTCTTTGAAAATTTATGTGAAGACGTCACATCAACACACCCTCTAAAAACACAGCTTTTACTTGCTGGAGCACAGCACTACAGCAATACCTTTCTAAGTAAAGTATTTTAAATTTCATAAATAAATGATAATAAATTAAGTGATAAATAAATTAAGGCAGGAGTGAAGTTTCTATCTAAGGAACATGGAAGGAAATGGAATCAACTCATATCCAGCTATTGCATTCAGAAAACAAATCGTTCATCAGGGCATATATTTTTCAGAACTTAAAAATTATGTCAGTCTCTTTTGGACATTGAATGTCCAGTCGATTGTTTTTTTTTATTTTTAGTTTTAATATTGTTTTTCAAAATATGTTACAGATTTTTTATTATATGAATGGCTTATTTAAAATATTTACCTGCTAGAGGATTTTGCTCACAAAAAATAAAAAAATAATATTTATTTCTATGCATTTTATTACAGATAAAAATTATATGGTAATGAATAAAAGCTATCAAAAATTACCTTAGAATACAATAAAACTCTGTGGAGTAAGTGAAATGGAAATAGAGTCAAGAAAAAAATGAGTGATAAATATTTTCAATTGTTATAGGACAGTTTGTATGGATTTTTAAATGGAAAATAGTGGACATCACCTGCTATCGTATTTCATTTCCATTGAATACATTTTAAAAAGTGGCATACAATACACCAGGTGTGACATTCTTTATACCAATTTAAATTGTGGTGAAAATATCGATATAAATTTAAAATACATATGAGGAGTTACATAGTTTTCAAAATTCGGCTAAGGAGGAAGTGAACAAAATGTTTAAAGACCACTGATACAGCAAAGTGAGGGAACACATAAAGGCACCAGAGAAATGCAGTGCGAATGCTAGCGCACTAACTGTCCACACAGTTTAGTTTCCATGAATCCAAAGTGAGACCTGTTATCTCTGCAAGCTTTCTCAAGCCATGATCAGGTCTGCAATTGCAGGTGTGGAAAGAGAGGAGAATTGGATTTAGCCAGAATTAGAGTTTTGCCAGACAACGATAATAAATCAAAAAATAAAAGAAAGAGAATTGATAATGTCTTTAGGGAATGATTATAATGAGAGGGTGTGGAATTTCAGCTGAGTACAGAGGGAAATAGGAGAAGGGAGACTTAAGGGATAGTTTATAAAGGTGGTAGGAACAATGGGCAATAGGGCTAATGGGAGTCAAAGAATAAACCAAGAGAACTAAAGAGAGAGCTGTAGAAACTTCAGTCTCACTATTGAAAAAATAGGATACTTGAAATTGAGGCTGTGGAGGGATCTAAACACAGTAGTACTAGATCTAGGGTCTGATGATGGGAAGAGCTGGATAAGGTTGGTTGGTGGGCAAGCTCACGGAGGAAAGGAGGGCCAGGATCTGAGCGACCAGACTGGAAGGTTCATCCCTGTGCTTATTGAATCACTAAGTCATGACAGACATGGGGATCATTACATGAATTAAGTAACAGGTCATTAGACTAAGATGGCTCTAATGCTATGGAAGCCTACATAAGTTAGCAAACAAAATATAAGCCCTAAATGCCTCCAGGATACAAAATCTAAACCTAAGGACAACCAGTCACAAACAGCCAATGAGGCTTTAAGATAGAGTCAATCAATAATTTTCTGGTTTTGCTCCTGCCTTTTCTCTAAAACAAGTCACTCCTGGAGCCCCTGTTGGTAGAGCGTTCCTAATCACTTTCAGTTAGGCACTGCCTAATGAAAATTGATATTTCCTTAAATAAGCTCTAGAATTTTTTTTAATATGCTGTTTATCTGTTAACAGTGTGAAGAGGCTGACAGCTCCAGGAGGCTAAACTGAAGTCTATGGGTAACATTAAGATGCAGGGGTGATGGATGGTATTGTGTTGCAGACATGATTTTCAAAACTGAGAGACTGGAGAAGACAGAGAAAATTGTCTGGAAACAGCAGTCCCAGGGGAATGAAGGTATAAAACTCAACCACGACTAGGGAGGGTTTCTGGAGGACTGTATCCTAGAGGAAGAGCCAGCTGGAGGTAAAGGGAATGACTGGAAAAGAGCTCCAGAGAGCACAGTGGATGGGATCCAGAAACTGAGAAGTGATGAAAGAATGAGCTAGAAAAGAAGATGAACAAATGGAATGAAATTCCAGGGTGTGTTGCGACCTTCCAAGGCCGGACAGGTTCACAAGACTCGGGTGATGAAAGAATATCTGTGGAGCTGTTGGGGTGTCTGACAAGCCTTTATTCAAGGGTGGGCGACCCACACAAACTGCAAGCTGTGTGTCCCCACGTGCCACAGTGCACGTCACCTGTCCCCTCTCTCACCTGTGTCCTAGCAGGGAACCCCTACCCTCTTAAATACTGAAGACAGACACAGCTGGCTGGTAGCCAAAACAGGTTGAGATTCTGTGCATGTGAGCTCAATCAAGTCTATGGCAGTACTTATGGGGCCCAGTCTCAAGGCTATGAGAACACTACTTAGCTCCCCAGACACCTGGGTGAGGAAGCCGATGGCCTCCATTTACCCTATACAGGGGATAAGAAAACCTGGAGCCTTGAGTGTTTGTGTAACTGACACAAACAGGGAAACAGCACAATGAGATTAATCCTGATGCTATTGTGGAAACCACTTGGACCCCCAGACTTGATATAAAGCTCATTTTAAGAGAAAACATTAGAATTAAAGAAGATGCAGAAAGAAATCTTATCTGAACTGCATTTATCTGGCTCAAGCAGAGCCTTCCCCAAATACTACTACCTTGAACTCTCCTCCAAGGAGAGTTTCTTGTGAATTCAGTGGCATTGAACACGGACTGCCCACTTTCAATAGCATCAAAAAGCCCAAAGGACTTTCCAAACCAGCCCATTTAAGACCTAACACCCCCACCCCCCAGTTAATTTTGGTATATAAAGCTTTTATCTCTGACTATTGTACTCATCAACAGCGCTCAGGCTTGTAACCTTGCCTGTGAACACAAAAGGGGATCTAGTCTTTTCTTTTCTCCTGCTAATCTATTGTCAGTTAATTTGCAGATCCCCAGTCACTGAACTCATGCTGAAGACAAAAAGTTTTCATCCCAAACCTATCAAGGCAGATAACAGTGGTTGGTGTTTTAAGTGTCCAGAGGGAAGAAGGAATGGAGCTTGGAAAATTCAAGAACTCTCACTACTCTTATCATTGATGCTTTACAAGTTGGAGGGGGGACAACCTTATTAGAGCACTATGTGGGTCTTGTTTTATACAATTCATCAATTAAGATAACAGATTGCTTGGTCGCACCATCAACTACTGAAAGATTGCAACTCTTTCTTGATTGACTTCTGGCAAAAACCTGTGGGGGTTGCGGGAGCGGAAGAGACTGACAGTCTCACAGGAGAGTTCATCGGAGAGACCCAGAGGGTCCCAGAATGTACACAAACCCACCCACCTTGGAATCAGCACCAGATGGGCCCAATTTGCTTGGAGGTAGCAGGGGAACTGACGGAAAGCAGGCAAGAGCCAAGCAAGCAGCGTTGTTCCTTCTTGGACCCCTCCCCCACATACGGCGACACTACACAATGGGGTGCGTTGCCCCACCCTGGTGAATACCTAAGGCTAGGCCCCTTACAACATAGTAGGCATGTGGAGACAAAAAAAATATGGCCCAAATGAAAGAACACATCAAAGCTCCAAAAACAGAACTAAGTGATGAAGAGCTAGCCAATCTAACAGACACAGAGTTCAAAACACTGGTAAGCAGGATGCTCACAGAATTGGTTGAGTATGGTCATAAAACAGAGGAAAAAGTAAAGGCTATACAGGGAATAAAGAAATAAAGAAAAATATACAGGGAACCAACAGTGAAGGGAAAGAAACCAGGGCTCAAATTAACAATGTGGAGCAAAATGAAGAAATAAACATTTGACCAGAACAGAATGAAGAAACAAGAATTCAAGAAAATGAGCAGGAGCTTGGGAACCTCTGAGACAACTTTAAACGCTCCAACATCTGAATCATGGGGGTGCCAGAAGGAGAAGAGGAGGAGCAAGAAATTGAAAACTCATTTGAAAAAATAATTGAGAACTTCCTGAATCTGGCAAAGGAAACAGACATGCAAGTCCAGGAGTCCCAAAGAAGTTGAATCCAAGGACGAACACACCAAGACACATCGAATTACATTACCCAAGATTAAAGTGAAGAAGAGAATCTTAAAAGCAGCAAGAGAAAAGGAGACTGTTACCTACAAAAGAGTTCCCATAAAACTATCAGCTGATTTCTCCAAAGAAGCCTTACAGGCAAGAAGGGGCTGGAAAGAAGTATTAGAAGTCATGAATAGGAAGGACCTACATCCAAGATTATATTATGCAGCAAGGCTATCATTTAGAATGGAAGGGCAGTTAAAGCACTTCCCAGATAAGGTCAAGTTAAAGGAGTTCGTCATCACCAAGCTGCTATTATATGAAATGTTAAAGGGACTTATATAAGGAAAAAACTATCAAAACTATGAACAGTAAAATGACAACAAACTCACAACTATCAACAACTGAACCTAAAAAACAAAAACTAAAACAAACTAAGCAAATGACTAGAACAGGAACAGAATCACCGAAATCGAGATCACATGGAGGGTTATCAGCGGGGATGGGGAAGGGGTAGAATGGCGGAAAAGGTACAGGGAACAAGAAGCATAAATGGTAGGTAGAAAATAGACAGGGATGGGTTAAGAACAGCATAGGAAATGGAGACGCGAAAGATCTTATGTGTACAACCCATGGACATGAATTAAGGGGGTGGAATGCTGTGGGAGAGGGGGTGCAGGGCAGAGGGGAATAAAGCGGAGAAAAATGGTGGGGCAACTGTAATAACATAATCAATAAAATATATTTTAAAAATAAAAAATAAAAAGCTATTGGAAACTCTGAAAAAAGAAATTAATATAAAAATTAATAAATAATGATACAAGAATAAACTTTGTGTTTTGCATACTCATAACTGTAAACCTATTTTTGCTCCGCCCTGTATAACAACTTTTCTTATTTCTATTTCAAAAATTAGGAGTATTATTTGTCACGTGAGTAGCCTCATTTCTCAGCTTCTTGAAAGCATTATTGTTTAAATAAATTATTTTTTGTTCTTATTACTCAGTATATTACTTTGATTAACAAAAGCACTGATACAAAATTGAAGAAACATGAGACAAATATAACACAATGAAAATTAAATTTATTTTCTCCAGCTTTATTGAGATATAATTGACTACAACACTGTGCAAGTTTATGGTGTATAACTCATTGATATAATACAATTATATATTGCAAAATGATCACCACTATAGCAGTAGCTAACAACTGCATCGTCACATAATTTCCTTTTTTTTTTTTGGTGGGGAGAACATTTAATATTTACTCTTCTAGCAACATTGAATTATAGAATACAGTGTTACCAAATATAAATACTATGTGTACGTTAGACTGCAAGAACTTACTCATTGATTTAATTTAAATTTAAAATTATTCTTTAAATCAAGTCATTAAATTAAATTTATTTATAAATTAAATTCATTGAATTACTTTAATTTCAATTATGAAATCAAAATTTTAAATGGTCAAAATAGACTTTAAATAGTAAAAAGAATTGTTTAAAATACAAGATTTTAATTGTAGAAATTTTTAACTCATATGAAGATATTTAGTTTCAATGTGGTTTATAATCAAACTCTTTTAGTAGCTTGTTGATTAATCAAAATTTCAATTATTTTTTAACAGGCTGTGCTCTTTCATTTTGCTCAAACAGGGCACAGAATCTCTAAATAAAACAGACATTCCATGAGGGATGGCCTGCCTCCCTAAAAACGTTACACATTGTATTATTTTTTAAGCATTGAGCCATTTACACATATTTAAAAAACTAATATTTTAAGTTTTAGAACCACATGAGAATAATTAATGATACTGGCCCTCAGACTCATTTTATTCAATTTGTTTTGTGTAGCTATGTTTTAGGTTTTGGCAATTCATACATGCTCTGCCTTCTGCCTAGAATATCCTTCACCCTGGTCCTTACTGGGCTGGCGCCTGCTGGGTCTCAGTTGAGCTGTATCTCCGTGTCGGCTTTCCTGGCCCCATAGCACCTGGGTTGGGGGTCCCTCCTGTGGATTCCCAAGGCACTCACTTCCCTTCTAATATTTATATTGTATTATAATGGCCTATTTGCTTGTGTCTAACCCCCAATCAATAAGAAAGAGGCAAAGAGAGCCTTTTTCTTATCTAAGAAAGAGAGCTCATGCCTCTTTGCAGGCAGAAGCTGATTATCTTCTTCAGCAAAGTGTCTGTTGCAAAGCATCACAGTTTTGCTGTTCTTTTTTTAATCAATCAGTGAATTGAGTACCAGTTAATCCCTTCAATCACACTTACTGTACTTGGATATAGCCTCAGTACCCATTATTTCCCCGGAAATCCAGAGGACAATGCCCTCCCCTAGTCATTCATCAGGTTCTAACTGCAGTGGCATCTATTTAATGAAAACATTAATTAAACATCAAAATTTTCATTACAAAGAACCTTTAAGTGTCCCTGCAAAGATATGCTACTATAGATTTCTTTTGCTTTACTCTATTGTACCTGAAACTAGAGAAGCCTCAGAAAACCATTATGTCCTTCTTCCTTGCTACCTACTTTACTGAAGAAAGCATTTTAAGTTCATGGTCCCTATTTTCCAAGAGATACAATGAGGGTGGGAAGAATATCTTAAGTCCATATAAAAGCAAAAAGCTACATGAAAACAAGTGCCGCCGCGCCCCCCCCCCCACCGCCACCACTCTTTTTAAAGTTCAACAGTATTTACAAGACATCATTCCAGTTTAGGACTTAAGAAAATGTCTTTGTGACATTCTAGAATGAGTGAAATTCAACAAACTGATTTCTATTAAATTCCAAGCTTAGGACTCAGTCAACATTCGAACAGTACTAGCTAGTGAAAGTGCAGGGACAGGGTGGCCTGCCATGGCTGAAAGCAGACCAAAAGCTGTGAGTGAAGGATGGCTGTGGGGGGTCATGTGCTGCCAAGGCCTCAATGTAAACACAGGTGTGTGGGAAGGAGCGCGAGGGCTCTCCCATCCAGCAGCTAAAGAAACACTGGCAGTCACGCTGTGGAGTCTGAATGCTCAATTTTGAAAATAGATTGTTTTTGTAAAATTGAAACACCTAATTTTGCATGTTAATACATCCTCAACTTAAATGGTTCATGAAGCACACCTGACCTTCATATCATTGTTTTATATTGAAAAATTAAGAGATTGGAAGGCAGACCTTTTTTCTCCTGCTGAGTATCTCCTGGCTGAGTAAAGTAGCTTGAAGTTATTACCACCTCATTTGCTGGCATTTAGCAAAGATTCTTTTTATGGTTGCATGGCATTAATGCCACAAGAGCAACTTTTTTTCTTTGCCAGTCTATGAAATGGCATAACTGGGCTTTTTAGATATATTATGAATATGACATACATTATATAATAAATGTATCAATAATAATAACATCTCTTAATAGGTTTGGGAGGAGTTGTTTTCATTTTTATGGTTTTGCTTTTTGGTAGATGTTTTGGGTTTTTTGTCTTTGTTTTTGTGAGAGAAGGGATTGGTTTAATTTTCTGATATATCTGTCTATTCTTATTTTTAAAAAAACAGCGTTAAAATAGTGTACAATAACTTTTAGGGTGGCTTGTGGTTATGAACACTGGCTTTGAAGGCAGGCACTGCGGGTTCATATTTTAGCTGAACAACCTACTCCTGAGAGGCTTGGGCGGATTATACAAATGCTCAAGCCTCATGTCTTCCTTTGTAAAATAGAGATGGACTGTGATATCTCCCCGTAGGAGGTTATCATGTAGATTAAGTGAGTCAGTACACAGAAGGCACCTAGTTCAGTGCCTAGAAATAGTGAAACATAACTATTACTGTCACTATTACCACTTGTTTTATTAGTACCGCTTATTTCATTTACAATTTAACTTCATTTAATATGGTTTCCAAACTGCTTGATTGTATGAAATGGTTACCTACAAAATGCAAATAAACATGTGTAATTATTTTCTCTGCTACAAATATACTGTCTTTCCCCTGCACTATCCTGTTTCTCAGACTTGAACATTTCTCCTGAGACAATGTTCTGCTGGATGAAAGATGGCACTTTGGTAAAAAAACTGTTGGAATGCATGCTAGGATTTCATTGATAACAAGCCATGCTATCATTCCTGAATCACAAAATAATTGACAAATTTTAAGTCAACATAATATTCTCATAAAATCAAGATAACTTCATAACCCTAATTAAAGTAGAAGAAAACAAAAACAAATATTTGCCATTAAAAGACATCAAATGACTCATCAATAATGCATATAACAAAAATTACATATGCATAAGGTATTTAAAACTATCACATTTCCATTTGAGGTGATGTCTACATGGAATGAATACCATGTTCTTAATGACAAAAATAATGTGATTTATTAAAACATTGCCCTAAACTTTGTTCTGGAAGTGGATAAATTCAGGTACAATACTAGAGAGAAAAAGAAGATATACTGAGAATATTTTTATTTACTGTTCATTCATTTATTTAAGAAATAATACCCATGCAACCAAAATTTTATATACAATCTCTTCAACTTGCATAGAGTTTTGTTGTTTACTAAGCACTTTTACCTACTTAATGCACTTAAGAGGTGAGGGAACTAAACATATATGTTCAAGGTGACAGAGGCTTGCAACTGATTTTCCTGAATATGGCCTTGTGCTGTTTTCACTACATGATACTGGAGAAGCACATTTCATTACGCAAAGGAGAGGCTGGGCTTAAGAAAGCTCATGAGGACAGAAAGAACACAAGCATTCGTTCCTTCGGCATGAAAACTTTCCTGATATTCCTAGAATTCTTAAGTGAAGTTCTTTAAATCAAAAGATACTCCTAGCTTTTTTCTTCTTTCTCTTTTATTTTTAACCAAAACCAAAAAAAAGAGTGAGGGAGCATATAATTAGGGGCTTATATAAGAAAAGGTAAATTTAAAAAGAAAGATGACAAGAACCAGGGAAGGAGGAAACAATGTTACACAAGAAACTGTATATAATTGATACAACTACATCAAATTTGGCCCTGGCTGCCAAAGTAAAAATGAACACATAAAAAATTACATAATCTCCATTAGCAGAAAAGAATAAAGACACTTATTTTTAAGGAAAAATAAGACAATTTTTTCTTAGTATTAAACTTTTAAAGGAAATTTCTTATCTGGCCTCTTGAATTGGATATTCATGGATAATATATTAAATTTTGCCCTCTCCTGACATCCTAACCCAGCACCCTTCTATATATTATTAGCTATTATTAGTACTACTATTATTAATATTATATGTTTGATAATGCATAATTTCATGTTTTCCCCAGAGAACGTCTTTTGAATTAGATACTGTTATCCCCACTTAATGGATGAAAAGACATTTATACCCATAAAAAATCTTAATAGCTTCCCTTTATCATATAACAAGTAAATAAATATTCATGCATATCTTATTGCTCAAAATCCCATGTTCTCTTTCACATAAAAAAGATGCCATGGAATTGGCAGTCAGCTCTGTAGCCGCGGCTTAGAACAGTGGTTCTCAAAATGTCAGCAGGCCTCAGAATTCCCTGGAGCCCTTGTGAAAACACAGACTACAGGGCCCCTCCCTCTCTCTGAGTTCCTGGTTCTGTAGATGTGAGGTATAGCCTCAGAATTTGCATTTCTAACAAGTTCCCACATGATACTGATGCCACTGGTCAGGGACCACATATTGAGAATCACTGGCCTAGAATTTTAAATCTAAATATGTACCACACTTAATAAAGTATTTTTGCTGATTGCTTTTCCACAGTCATCCTTATTTATTTAGCAATGTAGGTTCAGTCACTGAGATAAAGAAAAATGGAAGAGGAGCTCCAGGTGATATCTAGAAACACAGTCCTTTCCTAAACCATATTTTCCAATGCGTTCTCTAAAGCTAACAAAAGAACCAATGCTCGCTTTAATTCTCACCACCTTCATTTATTAAAAACAGCTACAAAGTTCACATATTTCTTTGGTTCAATCTGATTTTATAAGTGAAAAATCTGGATTACATATAAGGGCTAAAAAAAAAAAGGTAACTTCATGCCTATGTGGTATCAACTTTTTCTCTCTGTAACTTGACTCTTATCCGTACCTATGCTAAGCATTAAGCATTAAGATCTATATTATTTAGGCAGTATTACATATTCTAGAGTTGGAGGGCGTTTGAATGGAAAACACTCTTCCACGTGGTGAAAAAAAGGGATGCAGGCACAAGCGAAGCTGTGGACCCAGAAGCCTGCCAGGTTGAGATCAGGCAAGGAAGGGACGGGGGACTTTTTCAGGGAGGAGATTCGGGAGACAGGTGGTTTTACAATAAAGGTAGAGTGCAGAAAGTTGGAGACCTGGAGGATAGATTAGTCTGGGGAGGAAATCTTGAGCAAAATAAAGATGAGAGACAATAAGGAAAACGAAGTAAGGATTGTATTTCAGGAAGTGGTACCATCAAGGTATTGACTTAGAGTGGCTTTAGCTGCTCTGCTCCAATCACTGTCAATATCTCCACCCTCAAGAGTCGGGGAGGGGAGGGGAGGGGAAAAGGCCCTGATTGACACCATTTGCCAGTACCCATGGTTAAAGGTGTAAACACGCCCATCTTGGCTAATTTAAAGCTACCAGCAGTTGGCCTCTGGGAAAAGACGTGCCCAGTCGACTTGTTAGCATGTGAAAACTGGCTCCAATACCAAGGCCACCTTAGATGTAAACACAACCTAAGAGAAAAACAGTAGACTTGCTATTCAAACACAGCTTCAGGACAATAGCTCTACAGCCTTCTCCATTGCCTTCAGCTAGACTGTAGACCTTAAAATCCTTCCAGGCAGAATAGAAAGCCATCTTTTCTCTGCAATTGATAAGAAGCATGGGATTACTTTCTTTCAAGTCTCTAAGCAAAGCCTTAGTTAGCATGCAGTTATTGCATTTTTTGGTATGGACATGGCATCCCTCACACATAGCTGCTCTCCTCACTGAATATGCACCGAGATTCAAGATCTGAGATGATGGGAGGCTGTTGCAGCCTGGAGTGAGAGAGCACTGAATGGGGTGGGAATCAGCTGTGGGGACCAAAGGAAACAGGATTCAGAGACTGAGGGATGAAGCTGACTCCGTGTGTTTTGGGGTTGGCTGGTGAGGGGGGTAAGGCTCTCTACCACAGCTGGCTTCAAGGTAACTAGAAGGAGAGAGATTGCCCCAGGAGCAGAAGCCCCCCCTCCATAACCTCTTACCATAGTTCTAGTGCTGGCAAATGATCCAGAAAAGGACCTTAACACAGGGCCCTATGGTTACACGTTTTGAAATCTGGTTTCAGATACTTTGCACCTATTTAAATAGGTATGTGTATTTATTTTTTTTTTAAATACTTTGAGAGAAAGTTTCATATAAATCCTTTCTTCAAACACTTATAAGCAATTCATATAGAATTTTTAGAACCTTAAAATACTTGGTTCCTTTTGTTTGAAAGAATGTAACAAATATTTATGGTAGTATTTCCATGATTTATACTTGTGATTCATTTTCACAGATTCTAGAAAGACTATGGCTTAAAAAGGATTTCTGATTACTACTTTTTGTCATATTTTTTTTTACATTTAAGTAGATGCCGTTCAGGTCTGAGATGATATTACATAAAAATCAGATATGTTTTTCTCCCTTGATTATTAGTTCATATGCATTTTAAATGACCAAACAATGATTTGGGTTTTTAAAGGTACCCTCAATTATTTTTAGGTATCCTCATTTAAATAAAAAACACTGCCACTGGGGACCTCAAAACCTAGAAATTGCCACACTCCTCTGCACCCCTGAGAGGATCTCTGTTTTCCCAGAAATTATGGCTGCTGAATGAAAGAGGAGCTTGCTTTCCTGCGTGTGAAATGCAGCTTGAGTTGCCCGGCTGCAATCCTCAAGTCTGTGAATGTTAATCATATGAAGTGTTTATTCATTAGGTGTTCCTTTTTTGTTTTCTTTGGGGATGCCTGTTTCACAAGCCCTGCTCATGTACGTTCAAGGAAAGAACAGCCTAAGAGGGTTAAAACTTGGAGCAAAAGCTCCAAAATATGTTGGAAGGCTGTGCTTTGTTATGTTTGTGTATTTGTTTGGTTTGGTTTGGTTTTTATTCTGTGTCCCTCTATTTCTTCTCTTGGCTTTCCTTCTTTTTAACTCTCCCAAGGTAGGAGAGAGTCAGGGGACAGGGATCTATTTTAATTTCCTCATAATATAGCAACAGTTTTAGAATGTGGAAAAAATGGAGGGCTAGTGAGGGATACAGAAAGTTGAAGCCATTAGTTTTCTCTCCCCAAAATCCTGTATGATCACAGGTTGGTCCCAGCATCTGTGGGGCATTTGGGAATCTTTCCTTCTGCAACACTCTATCTCCTCTTTTCTAACTCAGTATAAACTTTGCCCCTTCCTTTTTCTCCTTCACAGGGAACTATGGCCCCTCAATACAATCTCCCTCCTCTCCTGTCAGCTTACTCTGCACTGCTGATAGTAGGATTTTACTTGATTTTTCACTTAAGGGCTGTCCAGAATTTTCATTTGAATTATGTAAATTGGAGTATCATATAGAATAGAAATGTCAAACTCTACTTTTGTCTTTTCTTGACTTTTGTTGGCTGAAAAGTAAGGCCTAGTACATACAATGAGTAGTGATTTAACAAAATAATCTTGATCATTTAAATTTCACACACACTCAAGAATTATAACTTTCATTTATTTTTTGATTGTAAATAAAATTTGATTAATACCTTAAACAACTTAGCCATGGGAAGTGATTTTAACTGGAATTATGATATAATTTTAATACTATTCTTAGTAAAATATTTATGCTCATCATAGAAGAGGAAAAATACATGTCAGTTTAATTTTTCCAGAGTAGAAAATTAAATAAATGAAAAAGTAAAAGACATAAAAGTATTCTCTGAAGTTTACAGAATCCTCATTTTTCTGTTAATCAATAATATTCCAGGTACTTTTTTAATATGACGTTCACTAGAAGATGTCAAAATATTATGACAAGGTAGAAGAAGCTATAAAACTTCTGGAGTTTACAGTTTTTATGTCATTTTGTCCAACTCAGAAAAAGCATAACACATCTATAATTTATTAAAAATGAAATTATTTTGGTACCACTAACTTTATCTGCAAATGGCAAATGCAAGAAAAAGTGTGTTTAAAAGGGAAGGTTAGAAAAATAACAGAATTAAACAAAAACAAAAAGTTTGCTAGTTTGCAGTTTATTTTTTAAGCCTTGAAGTTTGGAATCCTGCATGATATACCTCATCTGTAAAGCTCTAAAATGTTAGGAGCTCAATTTTAAATATTGGAAAATTGAAAGACACTCATTATTTTTAAAGTTCTGCATCACACATTATGGGTGTAACATTTAGCATAGCAATGTTTTGAGTACGCAGTGAATGTCACCTTTTTGCAATCCTTGGTAAAAATCATCCATTTTCCTAGTGAATGCTGAAAAGATTAAAATACACAAAAAATACAGCACATAGTTTCACATGTCTTGAATTATGCAGCTGCACTCAGTTCCTTTAGCTTAAGTACTAATAATGTAAGTAAACATTACAGTAAGCAACTGACAGCACAGTGATGTTCAGGGTCTAGCAACCTCCCACATTTTTAAGGATTTATAATTTGATCTTAACATTGGCTCCAGGTTTAAACTTGGCATGTATATTATTGATTGGAGTGTGCAAATTTTTTAACTTAAAAAAATATTCAAAATTAGTTTTCTTGTTATTTAATTAAAGATAGCCAAAAATAACATAAACTTGGCTGAATTTAGATACTTTTATGTATCTCTATTTTAATATCAGCTTTAACTTTAAAAATGAAATGTTGCAGACATTTGTGGATAACGAAGACCAGGTCTGATTGGAAGAGCTTTAATGCTTGTGCACATGAGCCTGTGCATGGAGTAATAATATCACCAAGTAAGCAAAACTTCCGTTCAAAGACACTCTACTCATTTAGCATAATGTTATGAACTGAATTGTGTATCCTCAAAATTCATAGGTTAAAGCCCTAAAGCCCAGTGAGACTTCATTTGGTGATAGGATCTTTGGGGGGTAATTAAGGTTAAAGGAGGCCATAAGGGTGGGGTCCTTATCTGATAGGACTTCTTCTATAAGGATAGAAAGAGGCACCAGAAATCTCTGCACGTGCACAGAAGAGGGGCCTTGGAGAACACGAAGAGAAGCCAGGAAGAGGGGTCTTATCAGAAGCCGATTCTGAAGGCACCTTAATCTTGGACTTCCAGCCTCTAGAACTGTGAGAAAATAATATCTGTTGTTTATGTCACCTGGCCTGTGGTATTTTTTTATGTCAGTCCAAGCAGACAAGTACATATAATATATGAAAAACAGGAAAGATCTAGGTTTATTTCAACTAAATATTAGTACTACATCTCCTTAAGGCCATTTCTTTTTGTTCCAAAAATTCTTTATATAAATCCCTTTTATGGTATCTTATGTTGTTCATATAATTTTGTACCACTAATTCCTAATTAATTCATTCCTGTGATAGTGTTTATAAAATAGCCCTTTGCCTTTTTCATAGTTTTATTTTTCTTTGGAGTGTTTATAAAGTTTTGTTTCATAAAAGTTTTAACAAGGCTTACAGTAATACTTTTTAAAATTTAAAAATCATTGTATTCAAACTTAGTGTTACCTAGTGATAGATTTTGAAAATTGTCCCTGTCCCACTCACTGTTTGGGGGGAGCAGGTGACTTTTTTTTTTGGATCTACAATTTCAAAAAATCCTGATGTGCATAGCCGCTGTTTTCTTTCAGTTATTGCCCAGGTATTCACCTAATCCTAGTCTGTTGTCCTGAGGAGTCAACTTCCACTTTCACTACCTCATTCTCGAATACTCCACAGTAAAACAGTATGTTGAAGAAAAAAACCTAAATTATCCAGTATATGCTCTTATTAAGACTTTGTTATCCACTGAGACGGAAAATTTAGGAAGAGGAAGATGTTTCCCCAGGGGTTAGGTTGATGAGTGTACTTGGGGACATGTTGAGTCTAAAGCATTTATGGGTCACCCAGTCAGAGACCTCCAATCAACAGATCTGAGAGCAGCGCTATTGTAAACTGGGAAAGCATCGATGAAACTGAGATTGGATCAAGTGTGTAAACAGAAAAGAGAGCAAGTAAGTACCACCAGCATTTAATAGATAAATTGGTTGTGAGAGGGCAAGGGCAGAGAGATAAGACGTAAACCAAAACTGTGTGTCAGAGCAACATGTGGGGGTGGGGGTGGAGAAGTGCCAACAGTGGGGAATTCAGCAGAGAAATCAAGGAAACTTAGACCTAAAGAGTGTTAGTTTGCTTTTAATTTAAAAACAACAAAGTATTCGCTGACCTTAGCAAAAACATCTTAGTGGGGCAATGGGGACAGAAGTCTAGCTATAGGGGATTATGTACCTGAGGAGGTGAGTGTACACAGATGACTCTAAAAAGCTGATACTGAAAAGAAGAGAAACATAGTAGTTACTAGAGGAATTTAAAGGTTGATGAAGTTTTGCTTATGTTGTTTGTTTTTCAGAGGCACAAAACTATTTGTCAATAAAGGAGATAAAATGTCAGTAGAGAGAATGATGTTGAAAATACAAGAAATAAAATTTATTTTTTCAGTCAAAAAATGTGTTTAGAACACCAATTATATGTCACATGCTGTGCTTCCTATTGGGGATTCAAGGATGGGTTAAAGAAGCATGATTGCTACCCTGTTGGGCATCCAAGATACACCAAAAGCTCTAGAAATGTAAATAAAATTAGAATCCAAGTAAACTCACTAACCTCTAGAAGAAAAAGAATCTGTTCTCTCACGGGAGTGGGGTAAAGTGGGCATGATAAATGCAGACATATTTGTAGATGGAAGGAGTGGAATAAGAGTTTGAAGTTCATACTTCAAGGGCTCTCCTATCTCTGTGGCATCGGATACAAATCAGATACCCAAATGAGGATGTTCATAGTAAAGACTTAAAATAATTCTTGAAGAAATGAGAAAAAGAAGCAATGTGCTACACAGGACAATCACAGAGCAAAACTGATAATGCACCTAAAGTTGAAGGCGGTAGATTTTGTTGTAAATCCACATGATGGTGTGACTCTCTCCAGTAGCATTCAGTGAGTGGCAGACCAAATATGGAAAGAGAAAAGGTAGAAGTGTGGATTTATCTTTGGTTATGATAATACTAGCTGCTGTAACGGATTAGAAATGTCAATGGTTTAACACAATAAAAGCTTATTTCTCAATCATTTACAATTCTTCAGAGTAAGATTGGGGATTTATTCATAAAGTTATTTAGGAAGTCAAGCTAGTGAAGATTCACCCATCTTCAGCATGCAACCTCCAAGCACACCTTAGGTGTTGTCTCCCAGATAGCAGATGGGGGCAGGGGAAAAGGTGGGGGGTCATCCCAGAGGTTTAAACAGGTCAGGTCTTGGAGTAGAACACATCATTTCTACTCATAGCCAATTGGTCAAACCTCAGGCATGTGCTCAAGCTTAATTTCATGTCTGTGTGCAAAGAAGAGAAGAAAGGGGTTTTGATGAACGGATAGTCATTTTCTGACATGGGTTTGGGGTGGGGCTTTCAAGAAGTTAGGATGAATGAATGAATAAATGGGTGGACAAATGTCTAGATAGACAGATGGTCAGATAAACAGACAGTCAGACAGATAAAAGTGGGAAGGAAGGAAGGAAGGCAGGCAGGCAGGCTGAAAGAGGAAAAGACAGACTAAGAAGCTGAGAGCACAGGCAAAGCAAGATTTAAGTAGTAATAGAAGATGAAGTTAAGCCAGAGGGGAAGAAGATACTTGAAATATAGGCAGGTAAGGGACTGGAGATTAAGATTAGAAAGTAGGAGTGAGAAAGCTAGAAATATTAGAGACTGTGACCAGAAGTTAGGATAGCAGAATTTTAAAGGCCAAAGACAGAGATGACTCCTGAGAATAAAAGGGTCCAGAGTGGTATTAAAAGCAGGTTACCATAAAAACTTTGAATTTTCAGAGCTGCATGAACCATAGGAAGTAATGGCAAAATAGTAATAATAATAATAATAATAATAATAATAATAATAGCATTTGCAGCGACAAGTAAAATTGAACCTAGGTGCCAAAGTCCTTGACAAACAAAGAGATGAATTCATATGCATGGAAATGGATGTCAGGAATAAGCCTCAAAGTAGAAGGAGGATTTTTACTGGAGGACGGAGGAAATAGTCCAGAAAATTAACAAGGAGGTACAAGCCCAGTGAAACATGGGATGAATAAGTAGTCTCTATGCAGATGGTTGCCAGAAAAATCATGTCAGCAGCAGGGGACCTACTTTCAGTTAGAGCAAGATGTTGCAGGAGGCGTCCTATGACAAATGAGTACTACAGTAGAATGTGGTTACAGAAGGCCTGCAAGACATCTGAAAATGCACCATGGGGCAGGGGAAAGCCAGCACAATAGCGTTGCTCAGGAGAAAAACCATGGCTACAAAACCTTTGAGTTTGGAGCAGTAGCACAGGAATCAAGGGCAAGAATGAGAAGTATGATGATGTTACACAGAACTCCCGCACAAAAACTTGTTCCTATGCCTCCTGAAAGTCACAGAAGAATGGTACTTGTTGCCTCTAACCAAATAAGCCCTGGGAGCTGAAGGCTGCCCCCACGTTACACCAGAATCTCTAGTGTGGCTGAGACCTTCCATTTGTAGGGACCGGGATCTCTGCCGGATGCTGTTCTGAGGTGGAAATGGATCCCTTGCAATTCAGAAGATCTGACAACCTCTATCCTGCTGAATCAGGAAGAAATCTGTTCTGCACTTCTTACTTCCAAAGGCCGGGTGCCCTCTCCCCCTTCAGGACTCCAAGCAGAAGTCTTAGCAAAATAAATGTGGTAAGGAAATACAAAGGACCAACAAAAAATATCTCAGAAAGCTCATTTACCACTTAATGATATGTTTATAAAGAATGAAGAATTAACAGCACTCTAGGTGCTCAAAGACTATATTGAAAGCAGGAATATTTCCTGCCCCTCAGACAATCCATCCAAGCCAAAGGGATTCAGTGGCTAAATATCTGTCACCCCATTTAGTGTTGTATAAATGTGAAAACTGAAAAGAATATGTTTTTAAATACCACCAACATGGCAGCCTCTTTGACTCTCTTCCCTAAATTGGGGAAACTACCAAAAACAACTTCTCGACATGTTCCAGTAATGATTTCAGGTTTTAGTGATGCTATTAGGACACAGGCAAATAACAAAGACAATTACCCAATTTCCCATGTGATTTATTAGTAATGGTGGGAAAAAGGCTGCCTGTGGATCATCAAATAATATGACACATGCCTTTCAATTCAGTGGTCATCTGAATAATTTCTTTCTAATCTGCTTACTTCAAAGTTGCATTTGAAGTAGCCACATTTTGGTGCAATGCAAACTAGCACTTGTGCAGTATAAGTCATCCATTTTTATATACTCTTGTTGCCTCATAAAATAATAAGAGCACTATCACTACCATTTGCATATGAAACATTTTTATGAAAGCAGTTAAAATGATTGATCACTGCCTTCTCCTCAAAATACTTTCCTCTTTTGCCGTCCAGAACAACATTCTCCCTTTGTTCTCTTCCTGGCTATCCCTTCTCTCTCTGCTAATTTGTTCTTCCTCTTTGGTCAAACCACTATATGCTACAGATTCCATTTCCTGTAACTCTTTTCTAGCTTACTGATTTGCAAGATTTGAAATATCACTATACTTGCAGGACTCACAAATTAATATTTCCAACCTACACCTTTTCACTGAACTCCAAAAGGCATATTGAACTGCCCTCTCCATCTCCACTTGTATTTCTATGTGGCAACTCTAACTCCATGTGTCTGAGACACAAACTCCTGATTCCAACCCTCCCCAAAAGCCTCCTCCCTCGGTGTTCCCTTTCTAACTGAAAGGTTATTTTGTCCTTCCAAATATTCAGGGCAAAACACTTGAAGTCATCCTTGAGTCTTTTCTTTACACCTTATATCCAATCATCAAAAAAGTCTTTTTTTTTTTCCTAGCTTCAAAGTACATTAGAAAAGGACAACCCTCAACAACTCTACCATTACCATCTTGGTCCAAGTGGCATCATCTCTTGCTCGGTTTGTTACAATAGCCGTACATGCTATCCCTGCTTCCATCCTTATTCCTACTGTAATCTATTCTTATTCCAACCAGAGAGAGGTCCCTTATACCACATTTTATCACTCCTCTGAGCAAAGCCCTCCAATGAATTAACATCACAAAAGTGGAAGCCAGTCTACATCATAGCCTGTGATCAATCTACCACACCCCTTTATTTCTCTGACCTCATTTACCTTAAAATCACTCCACTCTAGCCACACTGGCCTCTTTGCTATGTCCCAAAGACACCAAGTTTGCTACTCTGAGGTTACAGGCTCCAGTTCTGCCTCTGCATGGAAGTATATTTTCCTGTCTACCTTGGTTTGCTCCCTTGTTTCCTGCAGCTTTTTGTGTCATCTTCTAAATGAGGTCTTCTTGGTCATCTTTTTTAAAAGTACGAACCTACACCTAGAACATTCCTACTTCCTTTTTCTGGTTTTGTTTTTTTGTTTGTTTGTTTGTTTTTTGTTTTTGTTTTTTTACCGAAGCACTTACGTTTATCTATATTTTTGTTTTTTGTTTATTGTCTATTTTCCCCAAATAAAACAAAGACTCTGTGGATATGGAAATTTTTGAACACTGTATTAGTGACTATTTGGTGCTTAAAGTAATGATAGATATGTAGTAGATGCTCAATCAATACTAGGTAATAAATGAATAAAGCACACTTCACTGATATGTGAATACTGAATACATATACTTGTAATGGCCAAAATTTATACCTTAAAATATTAACTTTGAAAATTTAAAAGTATTTCAAGGAAGGGTTTCTTCCTTTGGGTTACATGTTACAAAATGAAACAGGTCACTCACTGTGTGTGTGTGTGTGTGTGTGTGTGTGTGTATTTTACTCTATAGGAATTTTCATCACTTTTACTCTTCTGATGAAATTTTTTATTTCACTTATGTTTTAAAAAAATCTTTCTTGTTCTCCAAGTATTCCTTTTTCATAGCATTATATCCTTGTTTTTAAGAATACTGAACAGGGTATGAAAGCATGTAGGAGTGAGTGGTGGGAGAGTTCA
Source organism: Mormoops blainvillei (assembly GCA_004026545.1). NCBI lineage: Eukaryota > Metazoa > Chordata > Mammalia > Chiroptera > Mormoopidae > Mormoops > Mormoops blainvillei. The sequence goes on from PVJD01009075.1 coordinate 50,357, forward strand.
TTAAAATTCCCACATAATTTGAACAAGTATTTTTTTCATTTATGTGCATGTGTATATTTATGGCAAGTTTTTAAAGTATGCTTATCTTCATTTTTCTTTCTTATTTTTCAAGCTTCCTCAAATGTCTTTTGAACATTAGTTGTTTTTTCACATTCAGGAATGAGGCAATAAATAACCTAATTATCTGGGAATGTGTGTGGGTGTTGGTGGAATTTTTTGGTGGTGAGCTGGTCATTATGCTTAAAGACTTACTATATCCCAAAATGCTGATGTCTTTGCTCTGGGTACCAACTCCCACACCAGCTCTCCCCATGTAATCTAGTCACTTATGTCTGAAAGGAAAAGCCCTCCAATATTTTGACTAAATGGGTTAATGTTCATTGTTAGGTATTCTATTTACCATGTTAAGTATAAGATTATTGTGACCTTTCATGTATAGATCTAATGCTCTTATTTTTCAACTTACTCTTCATTCCAGTTCTTCATCAGACCTGCCCTTTCTGAGTCTTGAGCCTCTTCAGGATTCGGCAGGGCAGATCAGCTCCCTTCCCAGGCCCTGGCTTCTTTCAATACCTCTTGCCAAATTACTTTGTTTTCCATTTGTTGAAAACTGTCAGCCACTAACAGCCACCTCCTATTATGTTCACCATGGTTGGATATATGTTTAAATCCCTTTAACTGAAGGGATCTGAGATGGTAAAGGACATAGTACCTTGTGACTAGCGTACCATCGTGAACCAAAAATCTTCTCTGCTCTTTTAAACTATTATAAAGCTAAAATGCTAGGAAAATAGCTAGGTGTATAAAAATGAACGTCAGGCTTGCAGAATTATTTTTACAGAATAATTTGAAGTATGGATGCATGAGAAAATTGTAAGACTATTTTTAGAGCATTTGGAAAGCTTGTTAAAAATATAAAGTACTGGGTCACACCACTGACTAATTAAATTAAGATTTATAGAACAGGATGAATACACACTAAAAGTTGAGAACAAATAAATTAAAAGGATGATATATGAGAACACATCTCTTAGTTTGAATTCTCTGAATTGAGTTTAAACGCCTCTGCCTAAATACTGCCTCTGCCAGGACCCTCTGTTGCCTATTATTAACTGAAATGCTTGTGACATGCAAGGCTCAGTAGACAAAAGTGGGGTATCTTCTAACAGTTTGCATGATTTTAAAACTTTTTTCTTAAATATATATAAAGAAAAGGGATTACATTCTCACTCTTTATAGCTCTGTAGAATAATAGGTGAGTGTCTGTTATGTTAATCACATGAAACTTACCAAGACTGCAGCTTCTATGAGAACTACTCAGGGTGTACATTGACTCCCTGAGTCAGGCATGTTAATAACCTGTGCCAGTTTTAGTTTCCCCTCTGCTCTCAAGCTCTATACAAACACCAGGGGCTGATTTAATGTAAACATTATAAGTACCAAATGCATCATCATGGCCATCTGTTCTTACTAGCATTTCTCATGGTGTCTCTGACTTCAACTAATAATGCAAACATCATTTTAAAATTAATCATCAACAGAGTAGTGTGAATTGTTTTAATTTAAGTTAACATCTCTGAAGATGACTAATGGAAAACACCAATGTGGACAGATGTTTTCATGTGGGGAAATGTGTTACATCCCTTCAAACAAATCCCATAATCTAGCCCCACAACTTCTGCCTAACAAGTAATCAAGTAAAATAAAATAATTTAATTACATTGTTTTATAAACTTATTGTTTTACCACATTGTTCTCATTCAGCTTGGTTTGACAGCCCTTTTAATGTTAAAAATATTAACAATAATAGCTTTAGCTCCAAAAGGCATTACATTTCTGTCATCTACAATAAACCAACCATCTGATGTATTTTACAATGGTCTTTACCCAAACAACAGCATGTTAACATAACTTAGCTACTTTTGTGTAGGATACCCATGGCCTTTACAAATGTGAGACCAACAAATTCTCAGAACTTCTAAAAGTACTTTTATCCTCTTGTCTTTCCCAGAAATAAAGTATCCAGAAAAAACTAATCTGGATTCACGTCTAGTAATTATCCTGTTGGGTACTCCTCTGTATCAAGAGGAACAAGTGAGGAAAGAAATGAATAGCTGGAGGCGTGTTTGCCTCAACAGGGTGATGTACTTGATTAAAAGATACCCACAGAGCCATGCATAGGCTACATGTTCTTTTAATGTAAGGAAAAATTTAGGTTACAACACACAGCTTACAGATACACCAAACATGACATTACAGCACAACCAAGCAGATGGCAGGTTTCGCTGCATCAAGGCCCTGCCAAACACCTATCACCAGGATAATGTCTCTTTGGGGTGAGGCCTTCTAGAAATTGCATTTATATTTATTATAGTGGATTTATATTTTCTACCCCCATCAACTGTTCTTGTGCCCAGCAGACTCAAGTTAACTCTAACACATTTCTGAGTGTTTACCGCAGGGTCTGGTCAATTTCCTGGGAACAATTTTCCACATAACAGACTCAGGCTTTAAATATTACTAATCTTTACTGAGTAATTATCAGATCAATGCAGTCAATTATAAATTAGGCTTCATCTTTATATTTTTTTAAAAAATACATTGTTTATATATTTTTAAAAATACATTATTTAAAGGTGTGGGAAAGACTGCATTAATATAAGCTATATATCATTGAGACGTTCCCTTAATTATGTAAAACAGTGAAAAAAAAGAAGGAAATGAATCAATTATGTTGTCAAAGACTGAAGAAAAGCCCTCTAAATCAAGTATTAAAGAGAAAGTTGTTCAAATGAAAGTAGTTATTTCTGTAGATAACTACATTGTATATCAGACAGAACTGTTTTATTCTCTATTATGGAATAACACAAAAATTATTCCTACCCTGAAAAATACATTTTCAATTTTCAATTATATTTTAATATGCACTTACAATATACTTAACTATACTACTAGAGCCCTATTATGAGCTGAATTATGCCCCCCAAATTCACATGTTGAAGTCCTAACCCCTCAGTACTTAAGAATGTGACTGTACTTGGAGATAGGACTTTTAGGCAGATAATTAAGGTTAAATAAGGTTATATGAGTGGACCAGGTCTAATGTGATTGGTGTCCTTATAACAGGAAAATTGGTCACACAAAGAGACACCAGGAATGACTGCTCATAGCAAGAAGGTTGCCATTTACAAGCTAAGAAGAGAAATTTTAGAAGAAACTAAACCTATCTATTTCTTGATCTTAGACTTCTAGCCTCCAAAACTGTGAGAAAATAAGTTTCTGTTGCTTAAGCCACCCCATTGGAGGTATTTTGTTATGGGAACCCCAGCAACCTAATGCACTCCCCATTCACTCAACAAATATTACCTGAGCATGATCAAGGATAGGGTGGGTGCATATGGCTGGGTAGGTATGAGGTTCCAAGACTGCTACCTTTCTGGCTGCTCAGGGAACCATAGGAACGCTGTCAATGTATTTCTCAATTACTTAAACAAAAAAAAAACTATATTAACAGTTGACAAAACTTTTTCAAATTCTATTTTAACACTAAAGAAAGACATAGAACCACAATGGAAGAGAGAAAGAGAAGAAAGGAGAGAGAAAGAACTATAAAAATACCCAGAAAACTATCAACAAAATGGCAATTAATCCATACTTATCAATAATTGCTTACTTTAAATTTAAATGAACTAAACTGTACAATCAAAAGATACAGAATATATTGTTGTATTTAGTTTGTTAATATTTTGTTGAAAATTTTAATGTCTATGTTCATCGGGGATATTAACCTATAATTTTCTTTCTCGGTAGTATTCTTTATCTGGTTTTGGAATTAGGATAATGCTGGCTCCATAAAATGACTTCAGGAGCCCTCCCTCCTCTAGTATATTATGAAACAGTTTGAGATAGAGAGCTGTTAATTCTTCTCAAACTACTTGGTAAATTTCACCAGTGAAGCCATCCAGACCATGTCTTTTGTTTGTTGGGAATTTTTTGATTACTGCTTCAATTTCATTGGGTGTAATCTGTCTATTCGGATACTCTGATTCTTCCTAATTTAGTTTTTGAAGATTGTGTGTTTCTAGGGATCTATCCATTTTGTCCAGGTTGTCCAATTTGTTGGTACATAATTGTTCATAGTATTTTCTTACATTTCTTTTTATTTCTTTGGTGTTAGTTGTTATTTCTCTTCTTTCACTTCTGATTTTATTTATTTGGGTTTTTCTTTTTTTCTTAATGAGCCTGGTTAAAGGTTTGTCAATCTTATTTATTTTTTCAAAGAACTACCTCTTGGATTCATTGATCTTTTGTATCATTTTTTTAGACTCTATTTCATTTATTTCTGCTTTAATCTTTATTATTTCCTTTCCTCTACTCACTGTGGGTTTTGTTTATTGTTCCTTTTCAAGATCCTTTAAGTGTGAAGGTAGATTGTTTTTTTGAGCTTTTTTGTTTTTTTGTTTTTTGAGATAGGACTGTGATGCTATGAATTTCCCTCTTAGGATTGCTTTCCCAGCGTCCCAGAGATTTTGGATTGTTGTGTCCTCATTTTCATTTGTTTCAAGGTATCTTTTGATTTCTTCCTTGATCTCATTGTTTGCCCATTCATTGTTTAATAACATGTATTTTAGCTTCCATGTCTTTGCATGTTTTTCAGTGTTCTTCTTCTGATTGATTTCTAGTTCCATATCATTGTGGTCAGAGAAGATGCTTGATGTGATTTCTATCTTAAATTTATTGAGACTTGTTTTTTGTCCTAACATATGGCTTATCCTAGAAAATGTCACATTTGCACTTAAAAAATAGGTATATTCTGCTGCTTTGAGGTGAAATGCTCTGAAGATGTAAATTAAATCCATTTGATCTAATGTGTCATTAAGGTCACTGTCTCCTTATTGATTTTCTGCCTGGAAGATCTATCCATTGAAGTCTATGGGGTGTTAAAATCCCCAACTATCACTGTATTTCTGTCAGTCTCTCCCTTTTTGTCCATCAAGGTTTGCTTCACATATGTAGGTGCTCCTATGTTGGGTGTATAAATGTTAACTAGGGTTATACCCCCTTGTTAGATTATTCCTTTTATCATTATGTAGTGTCCTTTGTCTCATACTAAACCATGATCAAGTGGCATTTATTCCAGGAAAGCAAGGTTGGTACAACATTTACAAATTAATAAATGTGATTCACCACATAAAGAAAATGAAGGATAAAAACCACACAATCATATCAATAGATGCAGGAAAAGCATTTGATAAAACCCAGCACTCATTTATGATAAAAAATTCTCAGCAAAGTAGGAATAGAGAGAACATACTTAAACATAATAATAGCCGTATATGACAAACCCATTGCCAGCATCGTACTCAATGGGCAAAAACTACAAGCATTTCCCCTAAGATTGGAAACAAGACAGGGATGCCTGCTTTCACCTCTCTTATTCATCATAGCACTGGAAGTCCTAGACAGAGTAATCAGACAAGAAAAAGAAATTAAAGGCATACAAATTGGAAAGAAAGATGTAAAACTGTCTTTATTTGCAGATGACATGATACTGTAATTTAAGAACACCAAAGATTCCACCAAGAAACAACTAGAACTGTTAAAGGAATTCACCAAAGTAGCAGGATACATTATTACAGAAATCAGTTGCATTTTTATATACCAATAAGAAACTAACAGAAAGGGAAATTAAGAAAACAGCCTCCTTCACAATTGCTTCAAAAAGAATAAAATACCTAGGACTAAACCTAAACAAGGAAGTAAAAGACCTATACTCAGAAAATTACAAAACACTGAAGAAAGAAATAAAAGAAGATACAAATAAATTGAAGCACAAACCATGTTCATGGATAGGATGGTTTAACATAATTAAAATGTCCATACTGCTCAAAGCAATCTATAGATTAAACACAATTCCTATCAAGACTCCAAGGACATATTTCACATAACTAGAACAAATGTTTCAAAAACTTATGTGGAATGACAAAAGGCCCTGCATAGCAACAGTGATCCTGAGAAAGAAGAACGAAATTGGAGGAATCATGCTATCTATTACGAAGCTATACTATAAGTCCATAGTAATCAAAGTAGCATGGGACTGGCATAAAAACAGACACATAGATTAATGGAACAGAATAAAAATAAATTCACAGTTTTACAGTCAATTAATATTCGACAGAGGAAGCAAGCACATACAATGGGCTAATGAAAGTCTATTCAATAAATGGTGTTGGGAAAATTGAACAGATATATGCAGAACAATGAAACTAGACAACCTTCTTATACCACACACAAGGATAAATTTAATATGGATCAAAGAATTAAATATTGGACCCAAAACCATAAAAAGCCTAGAAGAAAACATAGGCAGCAAAATCTTGGACATTGCTTGTAGCAATATTTTATCAGATATGTCTCCCACGACAAAGGAAACAAAAGAGAAAATAAACAAATGGGAATACATCGAACTAAAAAGGTTTTTCACAGCATAGTAAATAATCAACAAAATAATAAGGCAACCCACAGAATGGGAGAACATATTCATTGGTACATCTGATAAGGGCTTAATATCCAAAATTTATAAAGAACTTACAAAACTCAATACCAAAAAAACAAAGAATACAATTTAAAAATGGGCAAAGGTCCTGAATAGACACTTCTCTGAAAAGGATATACAGATGGCCAATAGACAAATGAAAAGATGCTCAATGTCACTAATTATCAGAGAAATACAAATTAAAACCACAATGAGATATCACCTCACACCTGTTAGAATGGCTGTCATTGATAAATCAATAAACAAGTGCTGGAGTGGATGTGGAGAAAGGGGAACACTTTTTCGCTCACTGTTCATGGGAATGCACATTGGTGCAACCATTTGTGGAAAGCAGTATGGAGATACCTCAAATAATTAAACATGGATCTGCCTTTTGGTCCAATGATCCCATTTCTGGGAATATATCTGAAGGAACCCAAAACAATAATCCAAAAGAACATAAGCACCCCTATGTTTATTGCAGCATTATTTATAATCACCATGATATGGAAGCTGCCCAAGTTTCCATCAGTAGATGAGTGGATAAAACAAGTGTGGTATGTTGTTTATACAATGGAATACTATTTGGCTGTAAAAAAAAGAAAAAAGTTTTACCCTTTGTGTTAGTATGGATAGACGTGGAGAAAATTATGCTAAGTGAAATGAGCCACTCAGAGAAAGACAAATACCATATGATTTCACTCATATGTGGATTCTAATGAAGAAACTGAACTAACAAGAAAGTGGGGACAGACTTATAGCTAGAGAGCCAGGTAATAGCTAGTGATGGAGGGGGACATGAGAGGGTGGGGGAATTGAACAAAAAGAAAAAGGGCTCTGGGCATGGACAACAGTGCGGTGATTGCTGAGGGAGGAGGATATAAGGGGAATAAATGGTAATGGGAAAAAGTACAATAAAGATTAAGTCCAAAAAAGACACAATAAGTGAATGGATTAAAAAACAACTATCAATATGCTGCATACAAGACACTCACTTCAGGAGTAAGGGCACACAAAGCATGAAGATAAAGGAATGAAGAAAGATATTTTAAATTTAAAAAAGGCTGGTATGGCTCTACTCATGACAGATAAAGCAAGGACTGTAATAAAAAAACAAAGAAGGGTATTACACAATGAGAAAAGAGTCAATCCAGCAAGAAGACATAACACTTATAAATATAGGTACACCCAATATAGGAACACCAAAATATACACAGCAAATATTAAATAACATAAAGGGAGAAATTGATAAATTTACAATAATAGATGAATATTTAACAATCCACTTAACATCAATGGATACATCATAGGGACAGAAAGTGAATCATTTGCCTTAAATGATACATGGACTCAATAAATAAATATAGAACATTTCACCCAAAAGCAACAGAATACACATTCTTTTCAAGTTCACATGGAATATTCTTTAGGACAGATCACATGATAGGACACGAAAAATTCTAAGAAAACTGAACTCACATTGAGCATTTTCTCTAACCACAAAGGTATAAAACTAGAAGTCAATAACAAAAAACTGGGGGTGGAGTGGGGGGGTGTAGAGATTAAACAATATGCTCTTGAATAACCAATGGACACTGAAGAAATCAAAGAGAATACCTACATACAAATGAAAACAGAAATATAACTTGCTAAAATCTTTGGGAGACAGCAAATGCAATTCTAACAGAAAAGTTTATAAAAATATAGGTCAACCTTTAGAAACAGGAAAAATCCCAAATTAACTTTACACCTAAAGGAGCTAGGAAAAAAGAACAAACAAATCCCCGAGTCAATATAAGGAAGGAAATAATAAACATCAGAGAAAAAAATAAATGAAAAAGAGGCTAAAAAAAAACAGAAAAGATCAATGAAACTAAAAACTGGCTCTTTGAAAAAATAAACAAAATTGACAAACTTTTAGCTGGACTAACCCCCCAAAAGAGAGAGAGGGCTCTAATTAACAAAATCAGAAGAGAAAGAAGAGAAGATCATACACCGTGATCAAGTGGAATTTATTCCAAAGATGCAAGGATGGTTCTATATATGTAAATCAATCAATGTGATAACAACACATTACTAATATAAAAGATAAAAATCTTAATCATCTCATTGCAGTTTGAAAAAGCATGTGCCAAAATTCAACATCCATTTATCATAAAGACCATCAACAAAGCATGTAACAACTTTATTACATACCTCATCATAATGCAGGTCATAAATGACAAACTCACAGCTAACATCACACTCAGTAGTGAAAAGCTGAAAGCTTTTCCTCTAAGATTAGAAATAACCCAAGAAAATCTTTTGCCACTTTTATTCAACATATTATTGGACTTTCTAGCCACACAAATTAGGCAAAAAAAAAGTAATTAAAAGTATTCAAATCAGAAAAGAAGTAAAACTGTTGCTATATGCAGATAACATGATACTGTGCATATAAAAACTCAAAAGATGTCATCAAATAAATAATAAATAGAGTAGCAGGATATGAAATCGGTACACAGAAATCTGTGCCATTTCTATACACTAAAAATGAGCCTTCAGAAGTAGAAATTAAGAAAACAATCCCATTCACAATTGCAACAAAAAATAAAATACCTAGGACTAAATTTAACCAAAATGGTTAATTAAATACTATTAAGATACTGATGAAGGGAATTGAAGAAGACACAAACAAATAGATTATTTCATGCTCATGGATTGGAAGAATTACTGTTGTCAAAATGTCCACACTACAAAAAGCAATCTATAGATTCAATTAAATTCCCTATCAAAATTCCCAGGAAATTTTTTATAGAACTAGAATAAATAATACTAAAATTTGTATGGAGTCACAAAAGATCCCAAATAGCCAAAGCAATCTTGATAAAGAAAAAAGCTGAAGGTATCGTGTTCCCTGATTTCAAAGTATAATATAAATCTATGATAAAGAAAACAGAATGGTATTGGCATAAATACAGATCCATGAGTCAATGGAACAGAATTGAGAACCAAGAATTAAACCTATACATATGTGGACAATTAATCTACTACAAAGAAGTCAAGGACATACAATGCAGGAAGGACACTCTTTTCAAAAAATGCTGTTCACATAAAAGATGGTAGCAAATGAATATATATATTCCTTGCATTTCAATTATTGAAATTTCTTTCTTGCAGAATTACTAGAATTCAGATATTCTGTTTAAATTATATTTCAATGGTGAAATCAGTCTTTAAAAAGTCTTTCTTTTTCTGTGACAAATATAACAGTGAACATTCTTCTGGTAATGCTAATTTTGAACCTTTAAGTATGTTAAAAAACTAAAGATTTTCCTGAGCCCACATGAATTTTACTTTGCTCATCATAATGCTTCAGGATTCAAATTTCTCCACAAAATCTATCAGTATAGGTTAAAATATTTTTATTAAGCACCTTAGAAGCTGAAAAAACATCAGTCAAGTATACTATTTTCAACGCCAATAACAATTCCTTTTTCAAGTGTGGAAAGTGAGAAACAAGCCCCTCCTCCACTTCCTTCCACTTCTATCAATTTCCCTCTCCTTCCCTCCCTTCCTCCCTCTCCGGACACTTCTCTCTTTCTACACACATACACACACAATCAATTATTTTATAAACTTTTGCCTAACTCTTCTTGGGCAACTAATGCACTTCAGTATAAAGTAGTATTCTAATCATATTTTACACATACATTGACCTATGCAAAATCATGTAATTAAATAATATAATTTAAATAATGTAATTCTAAATTCTAGGGTTTAAAAGAACTCTTGGGGTAAATTTTGTTATACTTTCCTGCAACCCAGCATCAGTGATGAAAAAAACAGACACAATGTTTCACTAGTATTTGATGTGTTTCAAGTATTCCTTCACCACTTCAAACGTTCTATTCTCAATAGTTTGAGAGCTTCTGTAGAATAAATAATACTCTTCCAATTATTTCTCTTCATGGATTCTAAGCAGTGTGATATTAAATTATTATCGTTACTACTTCCGTGAAATTATCCATTTGCAATGAAAACTTTTTGGTGTATTAACCTGGATTCATGTTGCCTCTCTTATATTTGATATAAATGCCAATGTATTATAGCATTATTTGAGAAGGCAACTTTTCTATTCTCTTCTTTGGTATTAAGTACAGTATTGGTAAGTTTTTATACAGGCTGGCAAAATTAAAGGTTTTGGGTTATGTGAGCTGTCTTTTTTTTTTTTTTCTGGCTTTAATAATTAATTCTGATACTAGGTTCTCAGGCTTGATTTGACACTGTTTTAAACAATCCCAAAATAAGGATTTTTAAATTTTATGCCAACATGGTTTACTTTGCTCCACCGCTCTATTGCATATATTTTCCAGGCAAATAAGACATTTAGGCAGAGAAAGGGAGAAATTATAGGGGCACGAAAAAGCCATTTTAGTTGTTTCCTATCATGTTGCTCAGTTAATGGCAAAGTAGAATCTACCTTGAGAGTCAGATAACCTTATACCTTTGACAAAGAGGTTGTACATTTTGTTGAAAAATCAATTATCTATAAATATTAAATTGAGTTAAATATAAACTACTTGAGTTATGGGTCTTTCTTGCTTCAGAAAATTAGTTTGTCAGTGTCTTTTAGGCGTTGGCATTCTTAGAAATTGTGTAAGACAAAGCTCATTGAAAACTTAATAAGTAGGCATATGTTTAGTAACATAGAAAACACTGATAAATTATTTTATTCAATTTCATGTAATTCTGGAAAATTAAAAATATAATTATCACTTTTGACCATAATTTTAAATGTTTTTTAAAAATAAATTTCTAAATCCAGTAGGATATGCAATTTTCCTTAATAAAATTATTGAGTAATATTCATTTATTTGTCTTTAAAAATAACCCTTTTCTACCTCTACATCAAAAATTTGTGAAATTCTAGCAAGAATCAGACTTAACTAATTTTTGGCATTAATTGCCAATAAGGAAATTTTATAAAAACAAAAATGAAGAGAGAAAATTAATAAAATAATTCTGATTTTTTTGTGAATACTAATAATAGAAAAGTAACAAAAGTAATAACAATAAAATAATAAAACCATTTTCATGTGAAAATTTAGAGGAAAACAAAACTTTAAAAAACCAAATATTTCCTTATGGTCTCAAAACAAAGAAATTTATTGGTAAACATAATGACAAATAAAAATTAGACCAACATAGGAAAGTGAGGGAACAGTCACCATGCCATCATGCAGACTTTGAGTATAAAACAAAACAAAATGCAGACATGTGGGTGATATATCTTTGTCCTATTCAAATACATGACCTGCAAAAGGAGTGGCATAATTTGAAAAGTATATTCAAGGAAGATATGAAATTTCTTGTCTTGACCTAAAACTCCAAAAATGTGCGTAAACCTACTCTGCCTAATGTTTTTCATTTTATTCTACCCATGGGGAGAGAGAAAATTGAATGATTACTTGGTGTCCCAGGATCTGCAACTACCTTATAATTGTTACATGAATATATGCAAATCCCAGACCACCAAGAACTCTCATTTAGACATATGTTTGATACGTTTCTATATGAATAGGGCATAATTTCATTAAAATAATCAACAAACTGCAACTTGAATTCTAAGAATTACCAGAAGCTGAAAATCTGTTAACTGCCAAAACTCAGTCACTAACACCTAAACCCAGCAGGACACTCACTGCATTCTCAGCTTTAGGTGCTGGTGACTGCATCAGTTTTAAGTCAGAGTCTGGTTCTCTTGCCAAGAGAAGGGTAAGGAACTTTTCTAAACATTCAGGTTAAAAGAAAGTTATCTTAAGTATTCAATGTTGTATTTATATTATAATTACAAATGGATATTTACCACTAAATATATTAAATAGCATCTGAGAGAGAAACTCAACCAACTGTATTATATGTTAATACATTTAATAAACTTTTCAAACTATTATTGTATTAATAGAATGATGATTAGCTTGTGATCAGAAGAATAACATAGGTCCTGGACATTCTAAAGCGTGACAACTAACTCTGAATCAGCGGTCAGCAATACAGTTCCTTAGGGTTTTTACACCTTCACCAGCAGACACAAATCAGCTGTTGACATGGGTCACAGAGTACCATGAAAGAAGCACTAAAAATTAAAGAGATTACCCAGATGAAAAAAAACACGAAACCTTAATTTGACTTGGGAGAAATAAAATCTGCAAGACTGCCACAAAGTGAGGCATCCAAGTAGAGAGAATGATATGAACAAAACTACAAGACACATAGCAGGTATATGGATTCACCTTCCAGAGCACCTAAAACACGAGGATTGAGTGACAGCAGGTGAAGCTGCAGAGATTAATCAACATTAGATCATGAAGAGCCTTGTATGCCATGTTAAGGAGCTAGAACTTAACCCAATAAGCCAACGGTATAATTAAATTAGGGGAACACCTTGGTATAATTTGCACTCTAAAATGGTTAACCTGGTGTGAATGGAAATTGCCATGATGGAGTCATTTATGTCAAGAGAACTAAAATGGAACCAGAAGCCATGAAGAAGTTTCCCTTATGCTGGTCCTACTTCAGAAATTTTGAACTTTTGAACCAGCCTTGCAACCACATCCTGAACTTTACCTTATTCCTTACCATGGCAACCAGACCATCTGCACTCTTCGCCTTGAAAGGAGGCAGTCTATTTCACCAGCCAGCATCCTTCATTTGCATAGAGAATTTAAAAGAGATTGGAACTCTTGAACTTCAGTGTTTGTCATTGAAGGACATCCAGAACTTGTTTACCTCAGAGTCTCACCACGCAGATCTGACCTTTTTTGAAAAGTCATCACACCATGTTAGATAGCCAACAGGAAAAGTTTCTTTTGTTACAATATGTTACAATAGTTTTTGCCTTTATAAGCTCTGACTTTGTCTTCCCTGGAGCACAGTTTGGGCCGCTACCTAAATCTGTGCCTCCCAGGTTGCAATCCCTTGCTCAAATAAATGCCTTTTATTCTTTATTGCAGCCTAATTTTGGGCAGGGGTTTGGGGGGTTGACATTGGTAATAGAGTAGAAAACTGGCTAGCAAAGTGGGGAAGGGTATACACTGGGAGGATGATTTAAAACTAAAAGGAGCTTATTAACTGATGTTAATGAAATTGTGCTCACTAAGCAATATAAGAGAGGGTAATTGCCTAATTAAAGAAGGCAGTGAAGTTATTCATTGGGAAAAAAATAGTAGGTAGTGTGGGGAAAGAAACTTTCCTCTTCCGCTACCATTAAGGTTCTTCTGGCTGCTCTAATAATCAAATAGACATGAGACTGATTGGCAAGAAAAAGTGACCAAATTTACATACATACAAGGTCTGTCCAGAAGGTATCCAGTCACATAATAGGAAAAATAGAGATATTTATTGAAGAAGATACAAGATACAAAAAACGTTGTACATAGGACAATGACACCTCAGTCCCCTTCAAAGTAGGTACCTTGGGATCTCGCACAGTTTTCCCAATCGCCATAAGCTGCCCTTTCATATTTTCCTGAATCTCATCGACAGTCTGAAATCTCTTCCCTTTTCCAAGGTGATTTTAGTTTTGGGAAAAGCCAGAAGTCACAGGGCACCAAATATGGGCTGTAGGGGGACTGAGTCACCAGAGTGATTTGATGTTTCACTGAATAGCTCTGCACAAGACGTGATGCATGAGAGGGCATGTTGTCATGATGAAGCTGCCAATCTTCCATAGCCATGGTCTTCTGAATCATCTGAATAGATTCCTTGGAGGAGTGTTCAAGCTTAACGTAAAATTTGATACAGATTCATTGCTCTACTTGCTCAGTCACTTTGAATGTGATGGTCACACAGCACACATGCTCACTAAACAGTGTCTACCACTCCCACTGATAGTACAGTGAAGTCATCACTGGTCCTGCATGCACATTCCAGTCCACTAATCTTGGCTGCCAGGTTACATCAATGTCGCACAAACCGTTCTCATTATATTAGCAATGGCTGAACTTTTTCCAGACAGACCTCACCATATGTATAGGAACCCCACATACCTGAGAGAGTCAGAGGCCCCACATACATGAAAGGTTTGGACACAGAAAGGAAAATTGAGATATATAAAGACATTCTGAGCTAGAGATGAGGTAATACAACTTGGAGCTTCAGAAGGTAATTTCAGGGAAAGAACATGTTCAGTGATTATTATAGTTTGCCCTGCCTGCATAGATTGGTTAAATCCTATTTCTGGGGATAACTCTTACCATGGGCCAGGCTCCTAAATTCTTCTAGATGGCTAGAGGGGGACAGGAGGTGCTCTTGAGCCCACAGGGTCTCAGTTGCCTGTAGCTCAAAGGACTTCGGCATAGGACTGAGGCACACCTTGGGGTAGATTGTTCTGAATCCCTACAGTAGAATGAAAAGATTGATTTTATAGAATGAAGTTACATAAAAGGAGGTATTTCTGTACCATAACGCTTAATTCTTTTTTTTGAATCATAAAGCCCTTTAAAAATCTGAAGAGCCGTGGCCCTCCCCACAAAACACATGGCTATGGGCAACTTCAGAGCCCCACTAGGGGTGGGCTGAGACCTTCACTGATCTGCTCCACACCTTCACGCCTTTCTCCATCCATTCCTACTTCCTCACCCTCCCTTCCACAGCACTGTTTTCAAATGATTCACTCCCTAATACATGCCCAGCATGCTAATCTCTATCTCAAAGTGTTCCTCCTGAGAGCTTGAACGTGCAACACAGACATTGAAGGGAGTGGTGCCATTTAAAACTTCTAGCAGAGTTAAAGAACAAAAGATCTGAAAGTTGTTTTAAAATGCCAGCTTAACACCATACTAACAAAAACACACGTTTGGAATACAATGATGACTCAGCAATGGAAATTTTATTAGTGTAATTAACCATATTAGCTATAACCAAGAAAATCATATGATCTCAATAGATGCCCACACGTATGTTTAACAAAATTCATCTTCCATTACTGAATCTTTAAATTCTTAGTACTGTAATCTCGGAACCAGCTCAAAATGGTCCTATCCTGTTTCTAACGAGATACTGAGTTGCCTTTCAGAGACTACAGATCAAAACCACAAAGTCACGCAGCTAAAGCACACAGAGAGGAAATAATTTTGACCATGAGCTGCGCTCAAAACTAAAGTTTCACCCTCATCACATAACCAAAGGACCCAGATATGACTAGAACCCTTTCAGAAGGAAGTGTCTGCTTTGCAGGACGATCTGGTGCTAAGGCCCCTTACCATATCTTACCATAAATGGTCAAGTCTCAAAGTTCTCCGATCAAAATCTACGCTGCCCCTTCTTCCACATGCCAGCCTGCTCCCCTCAATGTCTAGCCCTCTATCTTTGCCTTTAAAAACCCTTGATTAAAGGCCACAGTGGAGTTTCAGTTTTATTTATTTTTTAAGTATATTTT